>JAPMUY010008169.1:12500-32500 GCA_026901105.3 Galaxias olidus
AGAGAGAGAGACATACAGAGGCAGAAAGAGGGGTAGAGAAAAATACAGAGCGACAGAAAGAGATAGAGGGAGAGAAAGGTAGAGAGAGTAAACGTAGTACAGAGGGGAGGGGGCAAATAAAAGAGGAGATCGGAGAACTAGACAGACAAAAAGAAGCTGATAAGAGAAAGAGAGAAAGTGCAAGAGAGCTAGAGAGAGTGATGGAGAGACAGTGAAAACGAAGGGATCTATAAGTGATAGTCCTTTTACCTGCTCGTATGGGCAGGGGGGAGGGGTCAGACATGTATTCTCTCTGTCTGTGTGTGTGTGTGTGTTTGTGTGTGTGTGTGTGTGTGTGTGTGTGTGTGTGTGTGTGTGTGTGTGTGTGTGTGTGCGTGTGTGTGTGTGTGTGCGTGCGTACGTGCGTGATGAGGAAAAGAAGGGGGCCACGCCACTGCGACGGAGCAGCCGAATGATGTAATACCCTTTAATTACCCATGAGGCTTTGCTCGAAAGATGAACGACGGAGAGGGCATCAACCAACCGCACACAAAACACACTTATTTCCTTCAAACAGAAACAAAGAGGTTTGCACACACACACACACACACACACACACACACACACACACACACACACACACACACACACACACACACACACACACACACACACACACACACACACACACACACACACACACACACACACACACACACACACACACAAACCTAATCTATATTCCAAACATATATCATGCCCCGATGCAGCATATTGCTGCTGTATATTTGCACGTGTTTGAAGGTGTGACGTGTGCTTGTCCAATAAACAGAATATCAAAGTGATCTTGATTTGTTATGTTAAGTATAGGCTAACCAGCGGAAAACTCAAAGAGTAAAACAAACTTCAAACTCTGTTTTTATCTCACTGGATAGAAGAGGGAAGTTATATCGGTGTGGAGAGAGAAGGATATGAAAACAATAGAGAGGGAAAGGTGGACATGCACGGCAGAGCGCGTGGGCCGGCGCGGGAAGCTTCCCACGCGAAGAGGTGAGATGATGATGTCATTTGAGCTCGAGCCAGTTGTGTGTGAAAGGTGATCGTGCTGCCTGGGCCATTCTCGTCTTCGCTGGCTTTAACGAGGCGGCATGTGTCACGGATCATGCTCTCTCTTTCTCTCTCTCTCTCTCACACGCGCACAAATAATAGAACGGGCGAAAGAGTAGATCTGGCCCGCCTGTGAAACGGTAATGAGGGCCTTGTACCTATTTATTTTTTTGGTTGCTTTCTTGCAAGACTCAATGACGCATCATTGGTGGGCACCCTCTCCTTGTATTGTGTTAACTTCTCAGACCGGTCTGTGGCGTGTGCACGGTTTTAAATGCAAGTTTATCTGTAAGTCTCTCTCTCACTCTATGTTACAACAATACCGTCCTTGCACACTGTGTGCTAAATGCGAGGGGGTGCGTGCGCGAGTGGTGGTGGGTGCATGCGTAGAGAGGCGCGGGTAAGAAGGGGGGATTCGAGTATGTTGATACCATAACCTAACCGTCTTCTGTCTGTGTGCACCCCGTCTAAAAAGTGGTGTTTTTCGATTCCGGAATTTATGGTTACATTATTCCGCCCGTGAATCACACGATTATTATGACTGGAACGAAGACTTTTGACGTCAGACAGGGAGAATGATGAGCGCGTCCAATGAGGACTGAGGATAGCAGCATGAGGCGAGAGCTGCCGACAGAAAGCTAATAACCATGCCAACCGACGAATATAGCGCGCGCTCCTGAAAGGGTCTTGCGACGGAGAACAAAAACAACATAAAACGACAACAAAAACATTGAATAACAAAAAGGTTCTCTTCCTTTTCTTCCCTGGGTGCGAAGAAACTAAAACTAAATAAAAAAGGAATAGGACAAGAAAGGATCTGGTAAATTGTTAACATCCGTCTTTCTCTGTTTTTTTGTGTTTATTTTTTTTGTTGCTTATCTCTGTTTTGTCCCTGTAGCGTGTTATCCCTATCTTCGCTCTTCCTTCTCTCCCCGATTTCTCCCCCATTTTCACCCTCCTGCCGCCCCCAAACAAGTAATGCATGCGTTCTGCCGCAGCTGAACTGCTGTGTTGGTAAAGAGCATTAGAAAGGCAAGGATATGCATCGCTGCTACAAATATAAAAGGCGTCTGATGTGTAAAACATGCTTTAGTGTGCGCACGCAGTGACATCAAAAGAAAATGCTTCTATGTTTGAAGTGACCTTCGCGGCCGTTTGCAGTCATTGAATGTGTGTGAGTGTGTTTGTGTGTGTGTGTGTGAGAGAGAGAGAGAGAGAGAGGGAGAATGAAAGCAGGAGAGAGAGGGGAACAGACGTGTTTAGGTAGGGGCGGGAGTCATGATGGGAGGGAGGAAGAGAGAGAGCGGAGGGGGTGGGGGGGGGGGGGGTTGAAGGAGAAATTTGTGAATGAAGCTTCAGAGCCTTGGCGCGCGCTAGCAGCTTGGTCGAGTTAAAATTAGCTCTGTGATTTCAGTCAGCAGCCGTGCGCAACGTCAATCAGAATCTGAATCAGAACGGGATCGGCGAATATAAATCGAACACACACGCGCGCGTGCATGCCAGTATTGGACAGCACAATATCTTCTCCTGCGACGTCTGCGCCGAAGACTAGATTCTCCATTTTTAGCGATTATTCTAAAAATAGATTTCGCGCCCCTGGTGATGGTTTCACGTCTATGGAAACTAAAGGTTCCCTTTTGTTGCGCATCTTAGGTAAGCACCCAAGACTGAATGCATGTCTGTGTAGTTAGATGCATTTATCGCCTTATAAAATATAATGAAATATAATTAATATGTAGTTTGTATATAGGCTGTTTGCTCATGGGGATTCTGTGAGAAATGGAACAAGGGCATGCAATGCGATCGATTGTATAGAGTGATTTGACAGTGACTATAGAGGAAGGTAGAGGAGATCAAAACATGAACAACGTGTAGGCGTGTATGTGTATGTGTATGTGAGTGTGTGTGTGCGTGCGTGTGTGTGTGTGTGTGTGTGTGTGTGTGTTCAATTGTGTTGTTGGTAATGACCTGACTGTTGGCATGGCGCGTGGGTGTCGGTGACGTGCATTCTAGGTGTCGAGCGCACTTTTTGTTTTTATGAATGAATGAATGGACGGGTGTATGCTGGAGATCTTAAAAGAGAGGAAGCAATGCTTTTACAGTAGGACGATCAGTATCGATTTGTTAATGTCTCCAACACGAAAATATGATTTGATACGACGGAAACGACCATACTTGAGTTTTATAATTGTCAAAAAAGGAACAAATATGAACCGGCTTCATAGCAGAGGCAGAGGAACCTTAACTCATCTTCTGTTCATCCTAATCCGATTTTTTCTCCACTCTTTCTCTCTGTCACTCCTACTGCTCTTATTTTTCTTCCTCAATCCCCCTATGTGTTCTCTCTTTCTCATCCCTCGTTCTATCTCTTTGCTCTCTCCACACGCTCAGTCAGAACAGTCGTCTCTTGTACCTCGTCCACATACCTCTGTCCTCCACCACCTCTCTCCTCCTCCTCCTCCTCCCCCTCTTCCTTATTTCTGCTTCTTTGTGTCCCGTCCTCCAGCTATGATCCTGTCCCTGGCGGCGGTCATGAGCAGTGGGGAGGGAGCCCTCAACTCCTCCCTGGACCCCTTCGACTCCTCCACGCTGTTATGGAGCTTCCCGGACGACAACTCCTCCTCCCCCTCATCGTCCACCTCCTTCTCCTCTCCCTCCTCCGCCTCCTCCTCCGCCTCCGCCTCCTCCACCTCCGCCTCCACTGACCCCGTGCGAACTCTGACCCCCGACCTCCAGCCGGCGTCCACCGCCCTGGGCCTGCCGCGGGTGGTCAGCCCCTGGGACGCGGCGCTGTGCGTGACGGGCACGCTGGTGGCGTGCGAGAACGCGCTGGTCATCGCCGTGCTGGTGTACACGCCGGCGCTGCGGGCGCCCATGTTCGTCCTGATGGGCTCGCTGGCGGCCGCTGACCTGCTGGCCGGCCTGGGCCTGGTGCTCCACTTCGCCTGCGCCTACCTGCTGGGCGGCGAGGGGGCCGACGGCGCCGCCCTCACCCTCCTCTCCGTGGGGCTCCTCATCGCCGCCTTCTCCGCCTCGGTCCTCCACGTGCTGGCCGTGACGGTGGACCGCTACCTGTCGCTGTGCAACGCGCTCACCTACCACACGGAGCGCACGCTCACCTGCACCTACGTGGCCGTGGCTGCCATCTGGGCCGGCTGCCTGGTGCTGGGCCTCCTGCCCGCGCTGGGCTGGAACTGCCTGGGGGAGCGGGCGGCGTGGTGCAGCGCCTGCCGGCCCGTCACGCGGGGCAACGCCGTGGCGCTGGCCTCGCTCTTTCTGCTGGTGTTCGCCGCCATGACGCAGCTCTACCTGCAGATCTGCCGCATCGCCTTCCGGCACGCGCAGCAGATCGCCGTGCAGCACCAGTTCCTGGCCGTCTCCACCACCAAAGGCGTGTCCACGCTCTCCGCCATCCTGTGCGCCTTCGGCCTCTGCTGGCTGCCCTTCGCCCTCTACTCCCTGGTGGCGGACGGGAGCTACCCGGCGTCGTACACGTACGCGGCGGCACTGCCCGCCGCCGCCGGCTCCTTCCTCAACCCCGTCATCTACGCCTTCCGCAACCCGGACGTGCAGAAGTCGCTGTGGCTGGCCTGCTGCGGCTGCCTGCCCGCCAACCTCTCCCTGCGCGCCCGCACCTCCAGCGACGTCTGAGAGAGAGAGAGAGAGAGAGAGAGAGAGAGAGAGAGAGAGAGAGAGAGAGAGAGAGAGAGAGACAGAGAGAGAGCGAAAGAGAGAGATGCAGCAAGATAGAGAGAGAGAGAGAGAGAGAGCGAGAGAGAGAGAAATGCAGCACGATAGAGAGGGAGAGAGAGAGGCATAGAGAGAGAAAGAGAGAGAGAGAGAGTTCTGGAAAAAAAGGGTAAGCGTTTAGGAAACATAAGAGAGTGGATGGGGAGGTGCGTCTGAAGGTTGAAAGGTCAATAGGTGAAAGGGGTCTTGGGGAAGGGGGGGGGGGGGGGGGGGGGGGGGGGGGGGGGGGTCAAAGAAAGGCTGACTGGGCTGACTTGCGCCCCCTGCTGGGGAGAGTAGGTACCTCCCCTTTTGACCTTTGTGTCTCCTTGCTGAAGACGGCAGGAAGATGATGAAGAGGACGAAGTTGATGTAGATTATGAAGAAGACAAAGATGACAAAGATGACAAAAAGGGTGTAGATTATGAAGAAGAAACAAGATGACGAAGAAGATGTTAATAATGGAGAAGAAAGGAGAAGGACCAGGAACTGCTGAACAGTGTCCTGGGAAAGGCTGGTCAACGATTGGGTCATCCCCGAATCTAGGAACCAATCGACGCAGAGGGTCCCACCCAGATGGGCGGTTCCCCCTGCACACACAGGAAGTGGGCTTTAAATGAACAGCATAGGAGTGTGTGGGAAAACTGCGCTTCCTCAGAATAAATATAGATGACGCAACAACAAAAAAAGAAGGAAAAAATGGAAAATGAAATTGGAAGGTTTGGGAATATAGCCAGAAGGTATGACGAACAACTAGACGACGTTTCATATCCTTAGGCTGTGGTTACGAAAAGGAGAAAAGACAAACAGTCAGTGACCTTTCATGTGGGGGAGGCATAGTCAGGGTCTGGCCAGTGTGGACTCTCCAATGGCGTCCTCTTAAGGACGTATTTTAACTAGGTATTTGTTTGGGGTCACTTGCTCGGCTGATCAATTTGAATGCTGGGCAGGCTGCATCAATCAAGGAGCATTGTAATTTAAATTCTGTCTGTCATGTGGAAACCATCAATTGTAAAAAAAAAAAAAATACAAAATACAAAAAAATACACAAAAGGTTTTCACAAATAGGTCAGAAATAGATTTTGATAATTTATGGTACATTTAAAAGCAAAAGTACTTAGGTCTATAGTTTATAGATCAGACACTACATTGAAATATGTTGATCTAAGTAGCCTGTTGATATTAAATTAAGCTATAGGTGTTTCTATCAACAGCAGCTGGCCTAAACAAAAAGGTCTACTGTTTTTTTTTTAAACATTATGAGCTAACGACTTTAACTTCCGGTGAAACTATGATATACAGTTTAATATGCGTATGTTGAACAACTATGAGCTAAATTATATTATGGAGGTTAAACCAATAATGAGCAAAATAATCAACACGTGGTTATCCATGTCTGCCCACGTAACGAGCTAAAGGGGTAGTGGAGTTAAGACTATGAGCTAAACAGTCACATGTACACACACACACACACACACACACACACACACACACACACACACACACACACACACACACACTCAAACAATAGCACATTACTCTAAATGGCGTTAAGACAATGCAATGAGCTAAATAAGAGACTTAAAAAGGCCCTTTGTCCTGCAGTCTCAACCATCGATGAGCTATTATAAAATTTACTCTCTGGTTATTAAACAACAGTAAATTAGCTAAACGTGATGTGCGGTGTTCCAAAATGGGATAGCAATGATTTTAAAAAGAGGATTACATTACAATAGCTTGTTTCGTTATAGTTTTACACACACTACTGAAATAATCTAATCTGTTAATGAATAAATAATTTTATTTTTTTTACAGATAATAATAATCCTTCTGGATATAAACCTTTCACTTAATGTAGCTATTTGTGATGGTTAAAGAAATAAATACGATAATGTGGTCATTTTATGGTACAATGAGTGAAATTAAATTAAATTAAATTAAAACAGAAAAAAAACACGACAAAAACTATTCTCATCAAACTCACAATGTCAAAGTCATATGGGAATAGATTAATTTATAAGTCAAACATCATGATGATTTTATGTTGACATCAACTCCCCGTTAATGGGATTCAAGGTTTCTCCTGTTTAGCGAGCGTTGACGGAGAGCACGCCTTTGAGAGTAAATTTCAGCACCACGGACAGCGTCCGTGCAAAGCACCGTTGCCTGGCGTAGTGCTGCTATTTCTCGGGTGAGAAATGACGCGAGAGCAGCCCTGCACTATATATGCTAGGCATCATGCACTCCCCTCTTTAACAGCAGGGATTGTTGGGTCAACTGACGCTACATACCACAGTAGTCAAGGGCAACGCTTTAGTCACAAAGTCTCCGATTTTTTAAATGATCTGTCACGTGACTCACTCTCTTGGCTGTCTGTAGGCTACTTTGCGCTGTCTAAGTAATTATGTATGAGCGAACAAGCGAATAAACACCGGGATCTGGTGAGCTCAAAGTCCCTCAGGTAAAAGTTAACATCTTGCCGAGGAGCTGTATTTACGGCCAAATCGTGTAAACTATCTTGAATCTCAAAGGAAGAGGAGCAGAATACATAATCCTGCAAACAATTGCATGCGGGTGGGCTACTACAGTCACCTCATAGACTACTATTATATTTAAATATAGGTATATCTAGCCAATCGCGATGGATCTTTTCAGAAACCCCTGCCATTTCACATCATCGATCATGAACAACCTGGATACGCAATAATTAAAAAAATTATGTTAGAAGGCGACTAAGAAACAATTCTTCTAAAGAGCTATGTTGGCCACAGTGATTTCTTATCAACTTCGCGGAGAAAATAGAACGAAGACGTTCACACATTGATCTTTAACTGTTTCACACATTGATCTTTATCACTTCCACCTTTGGTGTTTTGGTATCTACTAGATTAGGTTGGAATGCAATCCTTCGGGGATCAAACAATTTCTAGAAAGAGAATGAACCGGACAAATCTGTCATGGCAAAACTAATTTTTTTTAAATGTAAAAAATGTCCTACATTCAACAATATGGTCTCCCCCTGACCCAACCTCTATGTTCTGCATGCTATTAAAAGTCTGTAGTTAAACTGGTTTTCGTTCTTCTCTCGCTTCTCTTCTCACCCGACCGCGTCAGAGAGCGTCGCACCGCACCCTTGGGGAACCTCGACGAGCGGCGGGTTAATGAGGATCAAATCGGAGCGGCGAGGCAACGCCGCGTGAAATTAAGATGCCCGTGCATGACGCGCGTTACCGCGACAGGTCACGATCGTATACACCCGATTATGAGGAGGTTATTTCCCCATGAAAGGACGGATTGTAAACTGCAACGGGTGATAAATACCGGCATGAGCATAGGATTAGGCCTACGGTGAAACATAACGGAAAGTGATAGCTATGTGGGCTCAACGGGAAAAGAAATGGCAGCTATTGTCTGTATAGGCCTACACTTTATATTTCTCTCGCACCATTTCTCCTCAAGCAGCGATTGTGAAGAACCTTCACTTCTACCATGGCAAAGGGACATTTAAAAGATTGTAGTGAATACCACTGGGAAATGTTCTGCAGCATAAGCTATTGCTAGGCTAACGTGATGCATTTAAATGGCCTAATCACGCCCATAGAAATGTATAGTGCTACATCTCTGGACTTCCTTTACGGTTCAAATAGCTCTCTTTTCAATGCTTCCTTGTAAAATAAAACCAGATTACTGTTTGTTTAACAGTCTCTAATGGAAACAAAAACAAGAAAATGGCAGTCAAAGTTAAATAGATCAGACTTGAGAATTCACAAGGGACAGGACTACAGGCCTGTGTGGTATTCCATTGGACACGTATGCAAAACTACTTTACGGATATTTTAAAACAGGGAGTTGCTGTCACCATATGGCTGCATGTTGCAAAAGTGTTCCAAATCCAAGGCTTTCTACCAAATAAAACATACACAAAACGGTTCAAAGGAAAGAAAAAAAAAACATATAAAAACACTAAGCCTATACTTGACTTTTGAAATGGCGCACAGAAAAATAATGTTGTCATTAAAAATAACTTTTTTTCCTATCTTGTTAAAAACAGCAGTCGAGGGTGTTTTTTTCGAATTTTTTCTATTCATGTGGCATTTATGCAGCAAACAATCACTTGTCCCTGTTGTTACTATGTTTGTTGAAATGCAGAACATACCTGTTATGTAAATATGTTATTAACATGACACATGTTATGTATACAATATGTCACTGGCCTTATTGAAAAACTTCCTTTGCAATAACGTCCAATAGTGTTTTATGTACAGCTCAATGCCATAAAATATACAGGAGAGAGAGAGAGAGAGAGAGAGAGAGCTAATGAACCCATAATTATTTGAGTTCTTAGTACATCTCTCTCTTTGTCTATAACTCTCTCCATCTTCAATTTGTCCGGGAAAAAAACCCTACAAATAATCATCAAAAAAGCAATTTAGAAATCAAACAAACTCAGCTATTTCAGCGTTCCTACTACATGCAACCAACCGAAATAGTCCCCCTTTTTTTGTTTTGTTTTTTTAACCTGTTGTTATCGACCTAAACGAGATAATCAACTTCAACGGTAACCAAGGTGATACAGAAGGAGTCCATGCAAAAATGTTTTTGGTGGTCTCCTCCAATTTGTAACCATCTAACCACGCCCTTCTTCACACATTTGTGAACATAACATTGTTGTCATTACCAGAAGCAGGGGTGGGTTGACCTTTCACTGTGTGTGCGCGCACGCGGTTCTACCCCTGGATCAACAGCCAATTGTAATGTAAAATTGTTCCAACCACTGAATAGAGATTATATCTGACTTAATAGTGACTTAAATGGAGGGAGAAAAACTTGTTTTTGTGCAGTCATTTTGTTTCTTATATGCAACTGCTGTACAGAAATGTATATTTTCGTAATGTTTTATCAGGGCATGAGCTAAACTGTGTGTATGTGTGTGTGTGTGTGTGTGTGTGTGTGTGTGTGTGTGTGTGTGTGTGTGTGTGTGTGTGTGTGTGTGTGTGTGTGCGTATCTTCTACATGTTCTTCCTATAAACAACAACTGTCAAGTTCATTGGAGAAGTGTACTTCGGACATGCTGAAAAAGTGCCATATATTTTTGACTTTTACCAGTGTCTTATGTTCGTTCTCGCCATGTCCTGCTTGTGATGATATTCATAGGGATCAAAATGAGAAATCACAAGTTCATCATCTAAATGAAAAGGAAATAGACAAACATAGCAATCCTTACGATCAAAACCCAGGTCAAAGAAAGAAAGAGAGAAAGAAAGGAAGAAAGAAAAAAAGAAGGAAAGAAGGAAAGAGAGAAAGAAGGAAAGAAGTAAGAAAGAAAGAAAGAAAAGACAGTGTAGAAACCTGGCTGAAAAAAACTATTCTGGAGAACAGGGCTGTGGTTGTGTTTCAATACATGAAAAAGGTGGTGAGAATAGGAAAGGAATGTTAGACGATCCAAAGGTCTGCGTTAGGATTGTCTAAAAAAAGTAACTGGGAGAGAGAGAGACAGAGAGAAAAACAATTGTGATGTTTCTATGACAATTGGAACTCAGCCAGAGCACTTCAACAGCAAAACCAATTCAGGCCCCAAAGTCACATGACCTGTCTCCTCCGTATATAGATTGTCGATCGAAATACATCGGAGAGCTAATTTTCTATTGGACCAATTATGGCCTTTATAGAGAAACATTTATTTTACGCATCGATACCATTGGCTGCTCAATGAGGAAGTGAAGCTAACACAATGCTCTAGTACATCAATATCATTGGCTGCTCAGTGAGGAAATGTAGTATTGTTCATCTATATCATTGGCTGCTCAATGAGGAAGTGAAGTTAACATGGTGTTTTTGTTCTTGAATTATGTTTTGATGACATATGTTTTGTAGCTTATTCGTTTGTTTTGCGATCGGTTATTGATGACAAAAATGTAAACATGCACTTTAAATGAGATACAATGGAATCTGTTACATATTGCACTTGTAAATGTCGAATGTAAACCTTGAGAAACAATTTATTTTTCTTACTGTACATAAAAAAAAAAGAAACTAGGAGAAAAAAGGTTACAAATTATGTGGAGCATCATTTGCAAAACAAACAGAGTAAAACAGAAAGAAAAAAAAACAGATTGTCTTATTTTGTATACTATTTACAATGACCCAATCCAATGACCGTCTAGTACAAATGTGTGTGCATGTGTACATCTGAGAGTGTGGGTCTGTGAGTGTGTTGCTAAGGTCAGTGTTGCGTTAGGGTAAGCCTGAAAAGGACATGCGTTGAATTATTGAACCCTCGCCTTGCATAACACCATCAAGAGAGGGATTAGCGGAAAGAGAGAGAGAGACATGGAGCAAAAGAAAGAGACAGAGAGAGAGAGAGAGAGAGAGAGAGAGAGAGAGAGAGAGAGAGAGAGAGAGAGAGAGAGAGAGAGAGAGAGAGAGAGAGAGAGAGTGAAAGATGCAGGGTGGGTTTATAGAGTTCCCTTCAAAGTACTTAAGTGCAAGATGTGCAATGAAGCGACACACACACACACACACACACACACACGCACACACACTGGGGAGTCGGTGTGTATCTGCATGCCACTCACGTAGAGAGGGAGAAGAGATGGTGGGAGGAAGAGGAGGAGGTGTGGAAGACATGCCTTAAGAAAGAAGAAAGGAGGGAGAAAGGGAGAGAAGATACTGTAAGAATGTGAGAGGAAAAAAAGGCAAGGTCGTGTGGTTGTGTATGTGTGTGTGGTTGTGTGTGTGTGTGTGTGTGTTGTGTGTGTGTGTGTGTGTGTGTGTGTGTGTGTGTGTGTGTGTGTGTGTGTGTGTGTGTGTGTGTGTGTGTGTGTGTGTGTGTGTGTGTGTGGACCTGTCACCTGCCAACATTCAGCTTAGACATCCCACCCACACACACACACACACACACACACACACACAGACACACACACACACACAATCGTACGCCCGCACACAGACACGCACATGACATCACATATTCAGTTTGAAAGTCGAATCCCTTCCATGACAGTTGAAGATGGAATGAAGGTAGAGGCTGCTGCAAATCTGTCACCCCCTCTCTCTCTCTTTCTCTCTCTCTAACTCTGTCTCTGTCTCTCTCTCTCTCTAACTCTGTCTCTCTAACTCTGTCTTTGTCTCTCTCTCTCTCTCTCTCTCTCTCTCTCTCTCTCACTGTCTCACTATGTCTCTGTCTCTCTATCTCTGTCTCTCTCTCTCTCTCTCTCTCTCTCTCTCTCTCTCTCTCTCTCTCTATCTAACTCTGTCTCTCTTGCTCTCTCTCTCTAACTCTGTCTCTTTCTGTCTGTCTCTCTTTCTCTCTCTCCCTCTTTCTCTAACTATGCATCTCTCTCCCTCTCACTCTAACTCTGTATCTCAATCTCCTTCTCTCTAACCCTCTCTCTCTAACTCTGTCTCTAATTCTGTATATCTCTCTTGCTCTCTCTCTCTTTCGTTCCTTCTGTCCCTCTTTATTTGTTTCTGTCTCTCTGTCTTCCCTCTCTCTCGCTTGCTCTTTCTCTGTGTCTCTACACACACACACACACACACACACACACACACACACACACACACACACACACACACACACACGTCATCAACCAACCCACACACACACTCTAACCTCTCCATAAACAAGAGGAAAGCTTTCCTCCTCTGTCACTTTGGGGAGGCATACTGTGTGTGTGTGTGTGTGTGTGTGTGTGTGTGTTGGCTGGAGAGAACAGATTGATAAATGAGTGTGTGTGTGTGTGTGTGTGTGTGTGTGTGTGTGTGTGTGTGTGTGTGTGTGTGTGCGTGTGTGTGTGTTTGCGTGCACAAGACAGAAGGTAATTCTGAGAGTTAGTGTTTGTATTTGTGTGGGAAAGAGTGGGAGGAAGAGGAGATTGCGTGAGAACTGAGTGATAGGCACAAGGAGAGAGAGAAGTAGTAATAATAATAATAATTCATTTTATTTAGTTTTTAGCACTTTTCTAGACACTCAAAGCGCTTTACACACACTGGTCGCCAATTAATAACACAGAACGAACTACGAATGGACCGACAGCTATCAAACACAACACTCAGTCTGAGTGATACCACGGCAGCCAATTTGCGCCAGACTTGCTCACCCAACATATTACGATAGACTCACACACATAGGACAGACAGACAAACTCCAGATGAATTGGCAGTGACTGGTCAGGGCACTGGTAGGAGGATGCGGCACATTTTTTGATGGTGGGAGGAAACCCACACAAACACTGGGAGAACATGCAAACTCCACACAGAAAAGGCCCTTGGCTGGTTTGAACCCAGGACCTTCTTGCTGTGAGGCAACAGTGCTAATCACTGAGCCACCGTGCTGCCCAAGTAGTGAGTGACAGAGAGAGAGAGAGAGAGAGAGAGAGAGAGAGAGAGAGAGAGAGAGAGAGAGAGAGAGAGAGAGAGAGAGAGAGAGAGAGAGAGAGAGAGAGAGAGAGAGAGAGAGAGAGGGTGCTTTCTCACAGTAGAAAAAGATGAAAACTGGGCATCGGGCTCCACAACGTCTCTCCTCCCACAGACACAGCACCATCTTCAGGCAGAAAGCTGTACTGCACCCGACCCCCCCCCCCCCCCCCCGAAACATAAAAAGACGCAGCGCCTACGCAAAGCCTCCTACTCCCAAAAAACACACCCACACACACGGCCAAGTACACAGGCAGGAGCGCGCACAAACAGCTACCTCCTCGTACGCAATAAACTCTCCCCGACTGAACGTCACAGTGGTGTGTGTGTGTGTGTGTCGTCGTCGTCGTCCCCCCCCCCACCGCCCCCCCTCTGTTTCCAGATTCATGTTCTCAGTTGGCTATCTCTTAGCGCGCTGCACCAATCTTTTTGATTTCTTGTTTTATTTTTTTTCTCTCGTTACGTTTCCCTCAGTCTCTCCACCCAGTTCTCGCTAACGTTCCCAAAGCGACGGTCCCGTTTCTTGGAACCATCCTTCCCGCATTTCCTGCACACTCGCTCCACCATCTCTCTCTCTCTCTCTCCTTTTTCTTTCTCCTTCTTCCTCTCTCTTCCATCTGTCTTGGTTAACGTCCACTTAATTGGGTCCATATTCTCTCCACCCTGTTCGGTCTCCTTTCTCCCTCCCTGCCTCCCTGCCTCCCTCCCTCCCTCCATCTCTCTCTCAGTGGTGAGTCAGTGGTTCACTCCTCCGGCTGCTGCAGGGAGGATGAGGAGGGTAACAGCATCTGTCTGCCTGTGAGTGTGTGTTTGTGTGTGTGTCCGTCCGTATGTGTCCGTGTCTGTCTGCCTGTGAGTGTGTATTTGGCGTGTGTGTGTCCGTCTGTGTGTGTCCTTGTCTGTCTGCCTGTGAGTGTGTGTGTCAGTGTGCGTATCCGTCCGTGTGTCCCCGTGTCTTTCTGTCGGTTTGTGTGTGTCCGTGTGTGTATCTGCCTGCCTGTGTGTGTTTGTGTCCACGTGTGTCTGCCTGTGTGTGTTTGTGTCCACGTTTGTGTGTGTGTCTGCCTGCCTGTGTGTGTTTGTGTCCACGTTTGTGTGTGTGTGTCTGCCTGCCTGTGTGTGTTTGTGTCCACGTGTGTCTGCCTGTGTGTGTTTGTGTCCACGTTTGTGTGTGTGCGTGTCGGACTGTCTGTGTGTGTTTGTGTCCACGTGTGTGTTTGTGTGTGTGTGTCTCTGTGTGTGTGTGTCTGACTGTGTGTTTGTGTGTGTGTCTGACTGACTGTGTGTGTTTGTGTCCACGTGTGTGTTTGTGTGTGTGTGTCTGACTGCCTGTGTGTGTGTGTGTCTGACTGCCTGTGTGTGTTTGTGTCCACGTGTGTGTTTGTGTGTGTGTGTCTGACTGCCTGTGTGTGTTTGTGTCCACGTGTGTGTTTGTGTGTGTGTGTCTGACTGTCTGTGTGTGTTTGTGTCCACGTTTGTGTGTGTGTATCGGACTGTCTGTGTGTGGTTAGATTACTGGGGACACATCTGTTTTCTGTGTGTGTGTGTGTGTGTGTGTGTGTGTGTGTGTGTGTGTGTGTGTGTGTGTGTGTGTATGCGTGTGCGTGAGAGAGAGCAGGTCACAAACACCACAGAAGGTTCTCCTTTTATTTTTGCAGCAGCAGCAGCAGCAACCAGGAAGTGATTCAGAGGCGCCAACGTTGCCTCTTCCTGTTCCTGTCCAAACCGCCCCTCTAAATGAGATTTGACTCATTCCGGCCCAGCAGCGTACTAATGGGACCGGAGTGAACCACTGTGATAGAGAGGGGGTATAAGTCACGCCACAGTAGTGGATGTGACGAAGTCTAGTGATGTCAGAGGTATGATGCGACGTGTATTATTCCTCTTGAATACATATTTTAACAGTTAAAAGCATGATTTCATAGATCTAAAGTACTTTCCCAAACAAAGTCCCACTCAATATAGAATATCATTGTACATATTACAGCACTAGTTTATTTAGACCAATAATTTATAGGGGATATATAAAGTGCAGTCGAATCGAATAAAGAGAGGAAACCTTGAGAAAAACAGGCTTTTGGTTTTGACATGGAACTTAACACATCAGGATTCCTGTTGAAAACGATGAGGACAGACACAGAATTGAATCCACTTTTTTATTATTATTATTATTATCTAGTCATACATGCATACTTGCTTATAGTTGGTTTCATCATGATGTTATACACAGCATTGTATTGGTTTCATCATCTAGATTACATTACCCAAAATGTACTTTACAGGCATCCTTACCAAAAGAGTCTTTACAGAGATTCATTTACAACATAGAGACAAAGTACTTTTACAAACCCAGAGCAAAAGATATGCACGGTGGACTTCAAAACGACTTCTAATCAAACAAAAATTACTTCCTATATTTCTTTCAGAGGCTTGTAGTACGTTTTAGTTCGTTTTGTTTTCATCAACCAATATAATCGAACAGGTTATATTTTTAAACATTACTTGAGAATAAATAGATAGATTACCCGTTTTTTTCGAACCCGGCATTTCAACGGCTCTGTCACGAACGAAACCATCGGACAAAAAATGAATGCACATTCCGGTCGTCACGGCGACGGCCTGTCAGCCTCAAAGATTGGCTCAGCATGCTTTGTGCTGCGAGAAAGAAAAAAAAAGAGAGTGTTGTTCTTCTTCTTTTTTTCCAATTTTTCAGGGTTTATCGTCCATTCCTGCCACACCTGCTTCCACGTGGCGGGTGAGGGGGAGGGGCTTAGAGAGCAGTGTAAAGGCACAGGTTCTGGATCAGTTTGTTATGAATCTCAACGAACAGGGACAGAGTTTAGACCGGGGCTTGTTTAAAAATACGTGTAATCTAACCTCCTGTTGCAGGTGAGGTTTTCCTCGTTATGGGGCTTTGCCATCGCCTGGCATGATAAGGGGACTCTTCCATCAATGAAAGACAAGATGCACAGTGGCTGAGCCCCTCTGTGGAGGACTGACTGTGGAGTTTTATCGGGGACCGACTGTAAAACCTGTATTGGATCGAATCACATTTGCATTACTTGTATATTTGAAATGTTAAATTATTTTTGTTTCATCGCTTAATTTTTCTTTTCTTTTTCATTTCGTGCCTTGTAAACAGTTCACTGCTGCGAAAGAGACTCAGTCAGTCGACCCTATATAAATAAAATCAATAACTAAAATAATCATACCAAACACACCCAGAACAGGCTGAGAACACACCAGAAAGCATTGTAAATGAGTGCTTTGGCTGTGCGTGACAGATTGTTGACCTGCCATACAGTTTGTTTAGTTACAGTGCAGTTCTCTTCCTGTGGCACACAAACAAACACAGTATATATTATATACACAACAACAATAACAGCAACATTCTTTGTTCTTCTTCAAATATCATTATTTATGACTTGGGAAAACATTTTTTTAAAACGTACTGCTACTTAAAAAGCCTTCACAACCCAAGAGTTAATGGTTTCAGCAACATTATATTAAACCAAGGAACCAAGATAGAAAAAGTGTTTTTGTCCAGAATTGGGCTTAAAACCAGTCAGAGGGACTAACAAGAGTCGAGTAAACACTAACAGACAAATCAAAAACAATTTACTGAAGTCTAATGTCAAAACCTTTTTAAAGTCTGTGACTTACATGATTGTAAATTGTGGTCATAATACTATGATCCTGGGCAATCGGACTCTATTTCCCTCACAGCTAATGAGAGCACCAAAATAATTATGCTTTTGTTGACGGGATAAAAAAAAAAACTTTTTTTTTATTTTATTAAATGCATTTCTATGTACGCCTATTCACCACTAACGTTATGACGAAATAAGCTTTTAGAAAATAAAATAATAGAAATAAATCCACTCCAAAACCATTCAGTTCTTAGTGACATCACTGTAGGTCCTTCGATTCCACATCAACTCAACACTCAAGCTATCATATCAAGATTAAAAAGATAAAGACAATGATATTCTCTTAAATTGTGTTTTTTATATCTTAGCCTGCAGAAGACTAAAAGCCACTCGATAATGTCTCTCTACAGCACTGTGAAAGAACGAAAAATGAATTAATTAAAATGATAGGCTATTAATCGAGTCAAACGTCTAAAGTCAGCTTGATCCTCAGCGGTCCCTACATTAAAATGTTACCGCGTTAACAGACACCAGTTACGCACGCTATGCATACAAAAAATATCACTTAGAAACTACAAGTCACAGGCGATTTATGGGCTTATTATTAAACTTACTGTATATGGGTTGGGTTGAGTTGGCCATACGTGACTATTATACCGACACTATCTATCTATGATTACAAACAGCTTGTTTACCCCACCAAAAATAAACAGTAATTTCTGCTTTTGTTGACCTAGAAAGGTTCAATACAGGGTCAGTGCTAATTTACGTGTTTTTTCTCCCTCCAATCTCATTGGGGAAATTCAAACCCATCGAACTGCGTTTGGTGTAGGCCTATCGTACCAGCAGAGAGTTATTTTTAATTACAGGCTGCGAGGGTAATATATGGGTACTTGCTTTGACATTTGGCAGTTCGTTTTTGGAAAGTGCACCGTAATAACAGCTGTGTGTTTTTGTGCTTTTCTCGGCGTGCTTTGTAAACAAACAGTGAAGCCCCACCTGCGCCGTGCGCCACGTCGCTAGCTAGCTCAACAGAACGCTAGAAAGAGAGCGGGGAGCAGGGTGTGTTTGTCGGGGGTGGGCGGTGTTAATGCAGAGCCGGTATTTACAGAGACGCTCACGCGCGTCACGCTCTCCGCAATCCCACAATGCCGGCAGCACGGGTTCTAGAACCAGCGTTGCCAGGGCGACGAGTGAGCAGAATGTTCCAAAACGGTTTCTATGTTGCCTCAAATTACATTTTCATTCATGTATGTATTTATTTATCCATTCAGGGGTAACCGGTTGAGTGTCTATAGATGTGGTCTTACTCATAACAAAAAAAAAAAGATTACTTTTCAAACAACAAGTTTTGTTGCTGTGTTGTGTGTTCACCTTGGTAACGTAAATGGGTCAAACCACTTGTGGGTTACATGTAGGGGGGTTTCAAAGTCCACCATCCCCAACAAGCTGTGAAGTGCTTCAAGCTGCAGTGTGTAACATTGATCTGTTAACGTTACAGTGTTCACCTACTCATCTGGGTTCTACTGTGACATTATACTATAATAACTCAAGAACTCAGCTTAAAATGGTCTTAAAATCTTGTGCACTGTAGGTTTACCAAAAGGGAAGGAGACGGGTGTTAGCCATCAGAACATGTGATTCATCATAAGGCTTTTTTAACACCCGTCAAACCTCCTCCTCTTCCTCCTCCTTCACTAACCCCACCCACCCACCAAGCTAGCCCCACGTCACAAACCAAGCACAACCTAGGACCCCACACCCCACAAAAAATAACTCCCTCCACTGTTTTCAGTGTCCATTTCTCTCCCCCCCCCACACCCCCACCCCTTCCATCCCTCCCTCCTCTGCTCACGTCTTCACCTCCTCCTCTTCCTCCGTTCCCCGGCGGGACATCCCATAATTGCGGGGCGCGGGGGTGCCTCAGTCGGACCAGTCGTTGTCGTCGGGCTCTGAGTCGTCGTCTGACTCGCTGTACTCCACGGCGATGCGACGGGACAAGATGGTGGCCACGTCGTTCCCCACCGGCTCCCTCTTGGCCTCCTGCTCCCTCTGCTCCTGCACCTTACGCAGCTGGATGCCTGTGCACACACACACACACACGCACGCACGCACGCACGCACGCACGCACGCACACACACACACACATACAGAAACAGAGAGAGAGAAACACACACACATAGAGAGAGATTGAGACATCTAACTTCAGTGTTGGACCTCATGTTGGACTGCAATTTTTTTGGTATTTGCTTACTACCATAATCACATCTCAGGCAACTTGAAGCAATAAAACACACACACACACACCCACACCCACACCCACACACATACACACACACACACACACACACACACACTCCCTCCCACCTCTCCGTATGGCGGCTAGCAGGTCGGAGCGTGCGTCGCTGATGGGGATCATCCCCAGCACCGCATTCTTCCTGGAGGGGGCGGTCCCGTCCACCACCATCGGACCAATCGGAGCCCCCTTGGCTGGCGAGAAGGCGTGGCCGGGCGGGAGTCCGGGCGGAGGCGGGGGCGGTGCCACGGGGGGCACCCCGCAGGGCGGGTGGGAGGGGGAGGGCACGTAGTTGACGGGGGGAGGCGGAGGGGAGGGGCTGTAGGGCCGGGAGAGGGCGGCGGAGGTGGAGGGGGGGAGGGCGGAGGGGGGCAGGGGGGCGCTGTCGAAGGCCGTCTGGGCTGAGGGGATGAGGGGGGGAGGTGGGGGAGGGGCGGGGGGGACGAAGTACTCGGGGATGGTGGAGGACTGGCCACTGGGGAAGGATGGACAGAAGAAAACAGAAGAAAAAAGAGAGAGAAAACAAAGAAGGCAGACAAGATAAAATCTCCATCTATACCTCCATACTAAACGCCCGGACACTTTAGAAAAGCCGCTAAGCTTTTTCCCGGTTTTCCGATATATTTTCCGTGTTCCTACCTGTGGCCGGCCCGGTACTCCTTGATGGACGGCTGTCTGGGTCCGTTCAGCGTGGGTTCTGCTCCTCCTCCTCCCTGAGGGCCTTGGTTCCGACCCAAAGACCTTCCCGCCGCTCCGGCTCCTAAACGTTAGGGGGACACCGACACCGCTTTACCAACAAAATACTTTAAAAAATACTTTTTATG
>JAPMUY010008169.1:37500-40000 GCA_026901105.3 Galaxias olidus
TTTCCTTCCTCCTGTCGGTAAGAGAGAGACACTTTGAGAAGTCGACTCTAAACTAACGTGGTTTCACAGCTCAGGTCACAGCGACACGGTGTCATAAACTCGGATAACATTTCCGTCGCGCAGCGCTCCGTCTCACGGTGGAACGGGTTAACATCCGACTGATCAGCTGAACGGATAATCTCCCTGAACAGCTGTTTGGACAGTAAGACGTCAGCTTAGCCGCCACGGACTTAATCACCCGAAGAACCATAGACCCACCAACCCCTACCCACTGCTCACACTGATCCTGCCCAGGGTCGAGAGCTCGGGCCTGGGCCGCGGTGTGACCGATGACCCCCCCCCCCCCCCCCCGCCCTGGATCATATGGAAAGTATACTCCCACGCACGCGACACACACAGCCAACCCTAACTCAGGGTTATAACATAGATCACCAGGCTCTTCCAGATGGCCTTCTAACACCCCCCCCCCCCCCCCCACACACACACACACACACACACTCACGTGCACTGCTCAGACACACATACTCAAACATACTGTACACAAAGGCATATGCTCTCCTCACCCAGTCTTTTTTTCTTTCTTTCTCTCTCTCTCTCTCTCACACACACACACACACACACACACACACACACACACACACACACACACACACACACACACACACACTGGTGTTTCCGGTGAAGGCCCACTCCAAAGTGTTCATCCGTATCAATGGGACATCTGCTCAAACCACGGCTTGGCCTACGGAAACATGAACCCACCTTGTGAGTGTGTGTGTGTGTGTGTGTGTGTGTGTGTGTGTGCGTGTGTGTGTGTGTGAGAGAGAGAAGGGATTAGGCTAGGCCAGATTTAACACCTTAGTCTGAATCAGGTTATCCCTGAAAAGCAAACTCTCTGTCCACTGCAGCTTCTCTCCCCTCTCTCCCTCTTCATCTGCCTCTCCCTCCTCTCTCCCTCTTCATCTGCCTCTCCCTCCTCCCTCCTCTCTCCCCTCTCTCCCTCTCCCTCCTCTCTCCCCTCTCTCCCTCTTCATCTGCCTCTCCCTCCTCTCCCTCTTCATCTGCCTCTCCCTCCTCTCTCCCTCCTCTCTCCCCTCTCTCCCTCTTCATCTGCCTCTCCCTCCTCTCTCCCACCTCATCTTCCTCTTCATTCTCTTTCCCCCTGTTCTCTCTCTCTCCTCTCTCCCTCTCCATCTTCCTCTTATCCTCTATCCCCGTTCTCTCTCTCTTAATACACACAGTACAGTCTCACACACACACACACACACACACACACACACACACACACACACACACACACACACACACACACACACACACAGAGAACACGCACACACACACCAGTCACGCACACACGGGCACAGTGTTTATAACGTGCACACACACACACACACACACACACACACACACACACACACACACACACACACACACATTGGTGAAGACCGACACACACACACCCTTGAATGCTCTCACAGACAAACAGGGATCGCTGTTGATATCACTCTAACTCATGGATGAATATACAATATCATGGTGTTAATGCAATCTATAGTATTTGATCCCAACCATTTCAGTGTCTGTGTCTTATTGTGTTCTATTTTACTTATGTTCGTGAGTGTGTAAAGATTGGATCCACGCATCCCTCGCTTTCCCCCCTTTCTCTGTGCCCTCTCTCTCTCTCTCTCTCTCCCCCCTCTCTTTCTCCCTTCCCCCCTCTCTCTCTCTCTCTCTCTCTCTCTCTCTCTCTCCCCCCTCTTTCTCTCTCTCTTTCTTTCTCCCTCCATCTCTCTTTCTCTCTCCCTCCCTCTCTCCCTCTCCCCACTTCCCTCTCTCTCTTCCCTCTCTCTCACCCCTCTCCTCTATCTCCCTCCCCCTCTTCCTCTGTACAGTGAGGGAGAGGTGGAGGGGAAAGGGGGAGGGGAGAGGGAGAGGAGAGGAGAGAGACGGAGACAGAAGGAGAGAGATAGCGGAAGAAATTGGAGAGGAAGGGGAAATAGAAGGAGAGAGAAGAAAGAGAGAGTAGAGGATGGGGGGAGATGAAGGGAGGGAGAGGAGAGGAGAGAGTGGAACAGAGGGAGACAGTGGGAGAAAAAAAGAGGGGAGGCGGCTCTATTCCTTTAGATCTCTCTCTCTCTCTCCACCTAATTCTCTCACACCCCTTACAATCTTTCCATCCCCTCTCTCCGTCTCTCTATCTCTCCGTCTCTTTCTCTCCATCTCTCTATCTCTCCGTCTCTTTCTCTCCATCTCTCTATCTCTCCGTCTCTTTCTCTCCGTCTCTCTATCTCTCCGTCTCTTTCTCTCCGTCTCTCTATCTCTCCGTCTCTTTCTCTCCATCTCTCTATCTCTCCGTCTCTTTCTCTCCATCTCTCTATCTCTCCGTCTCTATCTCTCCATCTCTCTATCTCTCCGTCTCTATCTCTCCATCTCTCTATCTCTCCGTCTCTTTCTCTCGTCTCTCTATCTCTCCGTCTCTTTCTCTCCATCTCTCTATCTC
>JAPMUY010008169.1:47500-50000 GCA_026901105.3 Galaxias olidus
CGTCTCACATTGACGTGATTAATTCCACGTGGCTCCGCTAACAAGCTAGCTGATAAATTACAGACAGGCCTACACTGCCAGACACTAGTTTACGTCTGCTACTAACCTTATCTGAGCTCAACCAAATGATAGTACCATTTACGCGAAGATAATTAGCGCGCTCACATGATCATATCAGGCTTGAGTTCATTTTCATGCATAAATTAAAACTGTGATAAGAACAAATGAAGATAGCATGGAAAGAACACGTAAATACTAACAAAAGGATTATTCTAGAGAGTTCTACACAGAAGGATCGACCTCACAGGCAAAGCTTCGTCAATACTCATTTGTATCGCGAAAGATTAAGTTGATGCAGTCACGGCGTATTATCAAGGTCAATTAGCTCGCTTGTTAATTATGAATACACACGACAGGTTGATCCGTAAGCAGTTCATTAGCGCTTAATTGTCTCTGAGTTTGAAAAGAGAGTTGTTGTAAATATTATAACACAAGGGGTTGGCTCGTTAACTACTGGGCTCCTGTGGCGTGTGTGACAGCCAGGTAGACTAGACATGATGTATTAAAATAATATACATTATGCATTCTGTAATTAGGGGTGTGTGTTATGATCCTTTGAGCCTCAGTGGAACGTGCATAGTGTTCATATCGACCAAGTTATTGAATTTAGATGTAAATTGGGGCCTGTCATACTAAAATATTTATAAAATAATGCTACAATGCGACACTTTGAATAAAACCATACATGAAAAGGCAGTTTGGTAAATAAAATGGCGTCTGTATTATATGTATTATCCATAAGCTTGTATTAGCTTGCTGGTTGGTGACTGTATATAATGTAGACCTACATTCATTGTGAGCCAGTGTTTCTCATTTAGAGACTCAGGACTGACAGCCTTCGTATCTGCTGTATGCATACAAAGAAAGGCCAACTATTTCCAACTATTTAGCAAAAAAAAATAATGAGCGACGGTCTGTTTAAGTCTTGGTGTTGAATTTACAACAATCCTCACGTGATGGACAACAAATTATATCTGCTGGCAAAAAAAAGGGTTGTGGTATGAAAACACTAAACAAATTATTCTATCAAAGCGAATACAAATATCATTAAATGTCGTTTGTCATTGTGTTTGTTGAATTGCCGTGAACTTGTAGGTGAGCAGGAGAAATCTGTTAGTAGATGGCCAGCGTTTTTCTCTTTGATGTTGCCAAAACAGCAGATGCAGCTCTGCTGCTGAGGCAGGCAGCTATTTCAATGTGAATTTCAACTGCCAAAGATGAAGCAGTTTCAGTTCCAACATTAATTGCCTGTCTCTGCATATAACCCTCCACTCTCTCTCTCTCTCTCTCTCTCTCTCTAATCCTACCAGTATTCCCCCTCCCTCACCACCACCCCTTTTTTCTCTACAGCCCTCCATCTCTCTCTCTCCAATCCCCACTCCTCTCTCTCCATCCCCCCTTTTCTCTCTCCGTCCCTCTCTCTCTCTCCGTGCCCCTCTCTCTCTCTCTTGTTCTCTCTCTTTGATCCGTGTGTTTTGTTGACGCCCGGGGAGAAGGTCTATTGTAGAGAGATGATCAGCCACAGAACGAATTAACACCACACTCAACATGCTAATCCTAAAAAATACATAAATTATATATATGCAAAACCAGACCTGAACGAAACACACACAGAGAGAGAGAGAGAGAGAGAGATAGAGAGAGAGGGAGAGAGAGAGACAGGGAGCGAGAGAACAGCTAAAACGCCCAGATCACCTCTCTTCTGCTCTCTTTCGGTCTAAAGAGCTCTGTCACTCGTTCACTTCCATTTCTCTCCCTCTCCACTCTCTCGTTCCACCGCTCTTTCACTCACTCTCTCTCTCTTTGTCCCTCTCTTTTGGTGAAGACATTATCAGCCGAGGCCTGTGAAGTCATGTGATTTCAAAAGTGGCTCAGCGAAGGGAAGAGGTGAGGAACGAGAGGGAGAGGGGAGGACCGAGAGGGAGAGGGGAGGAACGAGAGCAAAGCCATGACAACCGCCACGACCCCTAACACTCTCCTGTGTACGAGCCGCTTTAGGAGTGTGTGTGTGTGTGTGCGTGTGTGTGTGTGAGAGTGTGTGTGTGCGTGTGTGTGTGTTACCGCAGGTTAAACCAGGTGAAGGATTATGAAACAGTGCCATTAAAAGCTCAGTGAATAAATCATGGACCACACTGGAGTTACAAACAGAGAGAACACACACACATGCAGTGTACTCGAATGCACAAAACACACACACACACACACACAAAGGCAAAAGTATAATGACGTCACAGTGACCATTAGGTAAACAGCAGACATGACAGACGGCAATGATGACTTCCACACACACACACACACACACACACACACACACACACACACACACACACACACACACACACACACACACACACACACACACACACACACACACACACACACACACACACACACACACACACACGCAGAGCATTGTCTACTGTAAACTGTTGTGTAAGCT
>JAPMUY010008169.1:55000-62500 GCA_026901105.3 Galaxias olidus
TCCTATTCAACATTTCGTCTGCCATGGACAGGCTGTTTGTGAGAGAGAGAGAGAGAGAGAGAGAGTGAGAGAGAGAGAGAGAGAGAGACAGACAGACTGGGAGGAGGAGGAAGAAGAAGAAGAAGAAGGCCATGTTTCCAA
Source organism: Galaxias olidus (assembly GCA_026901105.3). Classification (NCBI taxonomy): domain Eukaryota; kingdom Metazoa; phylum Chordata; class Actinopteri; order Galaxiiformes; family Galaxiidae; genus Galaxias; species Galaxias olidus. The sequence goes on from JAPMUY010008169.1 coordinate 55,142, forward strand.
ATGTGTTCTTTCACAGTCATTTTTTTCTTCTCTGAAAGCCAGAAGCAAAGCTAATGAAAGTCATTTGGTTACCATAACTACTAACGTGAATACTAATCTGCCAAACCCCTGCCTACTGATTCTTTACACAGATAATATGAATAGGTTCATAACGTATGTTTATGGTGCCTTACATAGGTTATCCAGGAGCTCTAAGAAAAGGAAGCCTCCAGCAAAATAACAAAGAGCAACAATACCATGCGTAAACAAAAAACATTTTCGCAACATTGTCTACAAGAACAGCGACGACACAGCAACACATATACCTGTAAACAATACCTTACAGTTGCTATAGGATATGGCCCATGGTCTTGCGAGCATGTAGGGGAGTGGACAGAGGATAACGCACGTTTGACTGGAAATAGACTATTCCCGTTGGCATCCGCCGGTAGTTTATAATCCTTTAAGCTAGCCATCCGAGCTAGCCACGCTATACGGCTCGGTTCTGTAATGGCCACTTGTTCCGAATCGGACGTATGTCAAAGCAGGAAAATAACCAGACCTCTTGAATTGTCTTTTGGCCTTGTGTTATGTTGCGTGGGTTTGTATCTCAACAAGGGAAACACACCTGAGCGTTCGTGTCATTGCAAACTGTCAAAAACAGTGCAGTGCAGCTGACGATAATCGTCTTCTAACCCGTTGCATGATAATGCTGCAGGCTAAATATGTTACCAACACATTTCTATTTTGTCACGATAACACAAAAGCGTGATAGAATGCATGATCTGAATAACAACAACAAACGTGCAACGCTTGCGGTTTTTGCCATAGCTTTGGCCCTGTCTGCAGTTCTGTCACATGCAAAGCCGATTCGAAAACACCCAAATGTACCTGTCTGACCGCCGACTGCCGTAGACTTGCTGCTCCTCCTCTCCTCTTCTCTATTTATTTTATTTTTTTATTGTAATTCTCTCCGTTATTATCCTTTCCTCGCCTGTTTTTCATATGAAATGGTCCTTGATTGTGGGGGCGCACATCGCTTATTCCTCTCGTAACGGTAGAACCAGTGATGGAGGGATGTACTGAATACAGGAGGAGAGCGGAAGCCTTTGATGTGAGGAAATCTGGGTCCCTGCGCTAGCGCTTTGCATGTAGACTGTGTCGTTTCCAAGGCAGCGTCGACTCTCTCAAGCAACCGAGATGCAGCAGCACGGTGGATGGGGCAATACGCATGCGCCTGCGAAGAGGCTCGAACAGAGTACAGGTTGACACCCACTACATTATGTGTCCCGCGACACACGGGATAGCGCGGAGCTACTGAGATATATAGACCGATGTGTATCGTTCTATCTGTTGAAATTCAGACTGAAGGCAGTGGGCACATATGATAATGCTGATAAAGAACTAGGTATTGTTGAAAGATTGTCAATGCCTACATTTAAATCCATGCCCCCGCCTCTACATAATTGAATGGCAAAATACCTATATATATACATATATTATCAATTGCAATTTTTGACACCCACCTTTGGGCCTGTTCGCCTGAATTCAGTATCTCTCATTTTACCTCACCGCAGTTCGCCACGGGCTTGAATTTAACTTGCTATTCGTCTTCTTGTCCACTCAACGGCGCTGTTTCAATGTAAGATTTGACTTATACAAAGTAAGCGGCATTTCCTTTTGGCACGTTTTCCGCGCCTTCCATTGCTGTCCAAGGTGCTGAAACTGAAAGCGATCGTAAACAAGGCACACATAGCTACGAAGATTTTCTTTTTTTGATGACACATTATACATGATTATACATGATGATATATGATACATAAGGCTATAAGTGTCAATCTGACACACTTTTGCTTTAAATAACGATTGAAATTTGCTGCTAAGGCAAGGCTCGAGTTAAATGAAGTTATGCAACCTTCTTTTGTCTGATAACGTGAGCAAATCGAGGCCATAATAATAACTTGAAGAAATGTTGGCCTGTATGCCAAAATTCATCAATAGGAAATACTGGTTGATGACTCAATCAGGGATTACTCTAGTGACACAGTCCACACATTTAAGAATTAACTTTTAATAAATAAATAGCAGCTTCACACACTCACACACACAAAGTGTTTGACAAACTGAAGAAATGTGTCGTAGACAAACATTCACAACTAAAATGGTATAAAAAGTATGACATATTATCTTATGACGAATAAGAAGAGTTTAACACAGAAAAAAATATTATTATTATTCTCAGAGTCACGTGATGCCAGAATCCCTTCAATTTTCCACAGAAAGGTTTAATTTAGTCACATTCATCACATTTCTAATTATCTGGTAAAACAAAAGTAGGTCCTTGAGCGAAACAGTCAAATGGAGAACTAGAAAGTGAAAGTAACTCTTGCGTCGAGTGACTCCGAATATTTTCCTACACACACACACACACACACACACACACACACACAAGTTCACGGTTGGAACGGGCGCTTACATTTCCACAAACTGTAACTGAGTAACTCGCTTTAGAGGTTTGGGGTAAGTTCACTTTTAAATCAATAGAATATCTGAATCAAAATGTAATGATTTCAACTAGTCTTTAACACTGCAGCACAACTCTGTTCAGTGCATGTGTGGTGCCATTGGCCAAGATTATAACGGTTCACTCAAGTTTTTAGCCACTGACAAGGTGAACCAGTGGCCACAACAACATAGTTTGATTAAAAATAACAATTAAAAAAACATAATTGTTCAGTAATTTATTCGAATGATTACATGATGGTAAACCATTTCTAATCAATTTCAATATATAATTGCAAACCAAAAATAGTTCATAGTTAATTCCAAAAACACACACCACTACGTGCACATTCTAAAAGCAACTGTCAGTTTTTAGCTTGTTTTTATTTTTGGTTTACTCTCATCAGGGTTAGAATGGCCTTATAAGGAGACTGTAGATTGTCTAGGTTCTTCCTCTGAATTAAAAGTGAGTTGTACCACTAACTCTACAGCAGTCGAGTCAATACTATTCTTTTACCTCGTCCATTCCAAAAGTCCTCTCTTCTCCCTGCAGTTTTTCTTTGTTTTTTATTAAGATATACTGATGTATTGTAAAACACCCTGGCATTTAATTTGAAACTGGAGGTGGGAGAGGGGAAGAGGGAAGAGAGAGGGAGAGAGAGAGAGAGAGAGAGAGAGAGAGAGAGAGAGAGAGAGAGAGAGAAATTACAGAGAGAGAGAGAGAGAGAGAGAAAGAAAGAAAGAAAGAAAGAAAGAAAGAAACAAAGGAAGTGAGAGAGAGAGATACTCAGTGACATTCAAACAAAGTTCATGTTCAAACATAAAGTCTTGACATTGGCTTACGGGTGTACCAATAGTTTAGCTCATAAGAAAGTCTCCGGATGAGAATGTGTTTTACATACAGACACACACGCGTTGTGGTCTTCCCACATGCAAGCACACACACACCCACACACACACAGGCTACGGGAATCGACCCTCACCCTTTGCCCTTTTCTCGTGCAGGGTCAAAGGTCCCCCCGTCATACATTCAGGTGCTTGTTTTGGTTTGTGGTTCGGGAAAAAACTCTACAGGTTGGGGAAGTTCACGGATGGATTCGGGAATTCGGGAACGTCGAGAAACGGGACGGACAACACAATCAGCACGGGGGAGGGGCAGGGGATGTCTGTCCCCTGTGTCTGCCAGTCAGGGTGACGTCCTGTATGGCTTCAGCGAGGTCGTTGGAACTAACGGACGTCCACGTGGTGACATATTACTATTTCAAAAGGTCTGGATTCATTTTTTTTGTCGTGTGAAAATTTCACACCATGTATTTTTATTTTATTTTGTATTTTTATTTTTTTTTTACACATTGCTTTTGGAAATACGGTTCTGTTCTTAAATGTTATTGCAATGATTGCTTGTGACAATGATTATCGATACAGAGAAGGTAGGGGAAAGGGGGTCTGACAAAGGTGTGGCTGGAACCGGAAACCACCATCCTCTCCCTCCCTCCCTCCCTCCCTCCCTCCCTCCCTCTGGGCTCCCTCTGCGTCTTAATGCATCAACTAATCTCCGGCCGCGGCTCCCCTGTTTGGCCACGAGGTGGTGCTGTGGTCACATGGAGCGAACCGCAGACGACCGCGTGAGTTCACACACACACACACACACACACACACACACACACGCACACGCACACGCACACGCACACGCACACGCACACGCACGCACACACACACACACACACACACACACACACACACACACAATACATCCGTTCCACTCCCGTCGACTTAACACCCTCTGAACACAGAGACCCTTGTTGTTTGTGTCGGCTACCCGGGCGTGTCGTGCCGTTACAGGTCAGTTTAGTTAGGCAACACGGAGCGTCCCTATAGGTGAAGAGCTTAGTGACCACACCCCCATGACACACCCCAGAGTCTGTTCTGTTTCACTACAACCCCCAAAAGCCAACACTGTGACGTCGTGACAGCCATCGTGACAGCCAAAGACAAAACCTTTTTTTTTTTTTTTTTTTTTTTTAAACCGATTGGCTAGTCCACAGAGACATTGTTTCATATCCAGGTCAGAGTTCAAGAAGATAGGTCCTTCCCCGTTCCCCCTTTTTTTTCTTGTCTTGTCTCTGTTCGTGTTGCGTCTCATATGGACTTCTAGAACCTTCCGGAGCGCACAGTCGCCATGTGTCCACAGCTGGAAGGCCTCCAGTCTGGTCTCTGGGTCTCACACGGTGCTGTTGAGCTCCAGCTCCTGCTCCACCTCCGTCTCCTCCTCGTCCTCCTCCTCCTCGCCCTCCTCCTCCTCCTCCTCCTCCGACACGGCTCCCACGCTCCTGGCCGACGGCACCACGTCCAGCCCCCCGCCCCCGCCCCCCACCCAGCGCCCCGCCGCCGCCGCTGCCGCCGCCATCATCGCCGCGGCGACCCCGTCGTCCGTCCCGCCCCCCTCCTCCTCCTCCGGGTCGACGGAGAGCCGCCCGTTGTTCCCGTTGCTCCCCTCCGAGCCGTTCCGGCAGTTGCTGTTCCGGTCCACGCCCCCTTTCCCGCCGGACGTCAGGATGGGCGTGGTGGCGCGCGACGAGCACGGGGGCGGGGCCAGCGAGCCCCTGCAGTTGGCCCCGGCGCCGTGATTGGCTGCGGCGGCGGCGGCGGGCTGGTACCGGCAGCGGATGTAGCTGCAGAAGGCCCGGCGGTAGGTCTTGTTGAAGAGGGTGTAGACCAGCGGGTTGACCCCTGACGACACGTAGCCCACCCACACGAAGACGTTCAGCAGCTCCACCAGCAGGGGCTCGTTGCACGCCTCCTGGCACAGCACGTACGTCACGTTGGTGATGAAGAAGGGGCACCACATGACGAGGAAGAGGAAGAACACGATGCCCAGCACCTTTAGAGAGAGAGGAGATAACCCCAACGCACCGATTACAACCAGGTGTAGAGTAGAAGTACAGAGCTGGAGTACAGTAGATTACAACTAGGAGTAGAGTAGAGTAGAAGTACAGTGCTGGAGTACAGTAGATTACAACTAGGAGTAGAGTAGAGTAGAAGTACAGATCTGGAGTACAGTGGATTACAACTAGGAGTAGAGTAGAAGTACAGAGCTGGAGTACAGTAGATTACAACTAGGAGTAGACTAGAAGCAGGGCAGAGTACAAGAACAGAGTGCAACAGAAGTAGAACTAGAGTAGATTACAATTTGAACAAAATAAGAGTAGGTTGAAACTAAAGCAGAGGGAAAAAAGGAAATACATTGAGTAGATTTCAACAAAATAAGAGTGTAGTGATAGTTGAGGAGAGGAGAGAAGAGTAAAGTGGAGTGTAGTAAGGTGGCGTAGACCCAAATTGCCGACTCGTAGTTGTTATAACTTTGGTTCCATGTTAACCCTAACCCTAAAATGGCCGACTCACTGCTATAACCATGGGCCAATGTTGACCCTGACCCTAAAACGGCTGACTCATATCATCTCTCCGTCTAATTTCTTTTTCATTTTCTCTCTCTGTGTGCTAACAACAGGTCTCTCTTTCTCTCTCTCTCTCTCTCTCTCTCTCTCTCTCTCTATACACAACGCTAAAACGACTCTTACTTTCTCTTTTTCTCTCTATTTTCCTCTCTCTCTCTCTCTCTCTCTCTCTCTATTTTCTCCCCTCTCTCGCTCACCTTCGACGCCCGCCTCTCGTTCTTGATGGCCTGCATCATCCCCCGTCGGCCGTGGCTCCCAGCGGGTCCGCCGGCCCGGCGGGCGAGCTGAGCTGCGACGGGGCGATGTCGGCGGCGCTCCCGATGATGCTGATGCTGTCCGACTGCGACGTCGTCAGCAGCGCCATAGGCTCCGCCCCCCGGAGGCAGCTCAGGCTGCTGTGTCGCCGCTGAGGGGGCGGGGCGTGGACGGGGGACGGGGACGAGGTGGTGATCTGGGGCAGCTGGAGGGTGCAGGGCGTGGCCGGAGGGTGCAAGGGCTTCTGGGAGGAGTTTTTTTTCCCCTCGTACAGGAAGACGGTGGCCTGTTTCTGGAGGACCTGTAGTTGAAATGACGGGAAAAATTTGTTGGACAGAATATAAACAAAAAGTGTTTTTTATCACGTGCTCAGTCCATTAGATCATAAATTGTGTTTTTGGGCACATAATTAAACGGCAGATTTATTTTTAGTGCTAGAATCTCCAACATTCACAGAGCGCCCCCACAACGATCTCCCTTTCTGTCAAATCCTCGTTCATATTTTTGTCGGCCAAGTGGTCCTTTAAGCTTAGCTCTTTCCTTACAATATACTTTCCTAACAACGGCCTATGTGACCTTTAAAACCTTTGAAACGTCCTATGGCAAAAAGCCGAAATGTTGATATAAATCTCAACTTGAAGGTTAATCTTCTCAACTTTACTTCTGTAACTTTCAATAGATCATTTTTCTCAAGTAAACTTAATAATAAAGAAACAAAAAAATTTAACTTAAATTCTGCGTGTCCGACTCCAAATGCTCTTTTTCCCAACGACCTTACAAAGAGTGTGGCCTTCTCAAGATGGCCGCCAGCCGGGGTCGTCTCACCTGTATGGTGAGGCAATACGTCACCACCATGATGACCAATGGGATGAAGAAGGCCACGAAGGAGCCAATCAGCATGAAGCGCTCCTCGTTAAGGACACAGCTGCCGTTGACGAACACCTTGTCTTTGTTGTGGAGGCCGATCACTGGAATAGGCATGGATATACCTAGAGAGAGAGAGAGACATAGAGAGACATAGAGAGAGAGAGAGAGAGAGAGAGAGAGGACAAGAGAAGAGGGGGATGAGATGGAAACAATTAGAGAGAAGAGAGGGGAGGATATATTTAGAGACGGAGTGAACGCCTGTACACCTGTGGTACTTGTGACACCTTGGCCTCTGAACAAG
>JAPMUY010008171.1:0-64117 GCA_026901105.3 Galaxias olidus
TAAACGTAAAAAAAACGTAAAACATTTAATTTATTGCTAGAAATTGAAACTTACATACTGCACCTTTTAATATTTTGGTAACAAGTGGATAATTGTGGTTCTTCTACAAGCAAAAGTATATTCTGCTAACAAGGAAAGCTCTCACCAGTCCTGGACACAAGCAAAAGACTCCTCGTTGGTGATGTCATACATGAGGATGAAGCCCATGGCTCCTCGGTAGTAGGCTGTGGTGATGGTCCTGTAGCGTTCTTGTCCTGCTGTGTCCTAAGAAACACACACATTCACACAGTTATACTAACCCTAACCTTTGGTACTAGGCTGTGGTGATGGTCTTGTAGTGTTCTTGTCCTGCTGTGTCCTAGAAACACACACATTCACACAGTTAGACTAACCCTAACCTTTGGTACTAGGCTGTGGTGATGGTCCTGTAGCGTTCTTGTCCTGCTGTGTCCTAAGAAACACACACATTCACACAGTTAGACTAACCCTAACCTTTGGTACTAGGCTGTGGTGATGGTCCTGTAGCGTTCTTGTCCTGCTGTGTCCTAAGAAACACACACATTCAGACTAACCCTAACCTTTAGTACTTGGCTGTGATGATGGTCCTGTAGTACTCCTGTCTTCCCGTGTCCTGGAAACACACACAAAACAGTTACCCTAATCTAGGCTGTTGCTATGGCGACGCTGTAAGGAGAGGACGCTGGCGTCATTTGTTCGCTGCTTCTCCTCAGCATTTTTGTAATTCTGTTTTGTTTACGTTTGTGTTGGTTGTAGTGTGTTTTGTGTTCAGCTATGAAGGTTGTGGTTTCCCCGCTATTTTAACGCTAAGGGACACTTATCACCGGTAAGCTAGGCTAACAGGCTAGTTAGCTAACAGGCTAGTTAGCTAACAGGCTAGCCTTAGACTTCACTACACTGGCTAGTTAGCTAACAGGCTAGCCTTGGACTTCACCACACTGTACAACACTCCGAACTGCAGTAAATTTTGTATTTCCTTGCCAGCCCAGCTTTATCTGCAGTTTCCTGTTGATTGTTGTAGATGAGACCATGAACCAGGCAATGTCAATGACTAATTGGACCCAAGTTTATCATAGTCCTATGCTTTAGGGACTGTGTACCGGCCAATATCAATGACTAATTAGACCTGAGTGATACCAATGTAGAGTAGCTCTACCCTGTCACCCTTATAGCCGACCTGACAAATGCCTACAAACTTACAGAGACAGAGCGCTGGGTCGCTCAGCGCTCATTACAGGTTTTATAATAGCGTCTTCTCAAAAAAACGTGCACGGTCTGTCTCATTCGCCTAGCAGCCAGCCAGCCAGTCGTCGGCAACTGCTGGACCAATGGGAGTGGCAGGAGTAAACAGGGACATCATGCGGTGTTGCCAGCGTTGCATTACCGGCAGTAGCGAGGGTGATTTTCTGTTCTGTGGGCTGTGGCTGAGCTTTGGCTTAGGAGCTGACTCTTATCACAGTTAGTCAGTAGGAGGATGATGGGCTAAATGCACACAGACACACACACATACAAACACACAAATCGAGACACATAGATGGGGGAAGATACACACACATACACACACACACACACAGTTGACCCGATACTGCTCTAACTACTGCAACCAGAAGGCTGATAAGAATGTTCCCTAGCTGCAGATATTGCCTTAGATAGTCAAGCCCAAGAAACAGAATGAGGGTGCAGAGGGGCTGAGCTAGAAGATAGACAAGGTTGAGAAAGATAGTGATGCAGAGGAGGAGGGGAGGGGGGGGGGGGTAGAATAAAAGAGGAGCAGATGGTCATTTACAGCAATAGCCCCTTGGGTCTGGTGTGAGGTGCAGGGAAGCAGCGACACACACTCACTGACACACACACACATCAATTTTTATGATGCATTAACTACCGCTGAGAGAGCTATGACAATGTACAAGCATCACAACGCAAGTTCCTTCTGAGTTTCCATGACGATATTTTGGCACGCATGCACGACAGAAAAGTATATAAAAACATATAAAAAACGTAACGCTATCAAAACCAAAGCTAAACTAAATATCCCAAAAACCAAGGGGACAAAGTAACTGCTTGGTGATCTCATCTGTAATCTATCATACTTCCTGAAACACCAATTTAACAAGAAGCTGTGACACAAACATTAAATACAACTAATCAAGGGGAGTCATTTGACCAATGCTGGCTGAGTTGAAGGCCTTGTTGAGTCAAACTGCCTGTAATGACATAAGTAGACAGTACACACATAAACACACGTACAAACACATACAAACACGTACAAACACCCACAGCATTTAGCCTCATCTCAGCTGTACAGCCTTTAATGATGTCCTCTGTGTCTAAATGAGCCTCAGTAAATAATGGATCTGATGAACTCTGTTTCTACTGTTGTGTATTATTCAATTAGAAGAAGTTACAACCCCATACAAAATATTGTAATATATATATAGGAAGTCAAAAGCCAAAGTTTCAGAAGAGTAGGTTTTATTCAGTCTGAATAACATATGCATGCAACTACAAAAATCTACTGCTACAATCTACCATCTACTCCCTTGTACATTCACAGTTCGCCTTTTTATGCATTTTACATTCAAATCAAGACAACCTCAATATGCAAAGTAGACCATGCCCTTTTTCCAATCACCTCTGACCCATCTGTTCTCTGGGGCCTGCTTGTCTCATCAACCTTAAAATTTACCCCACTTTACAACTAGCCCCATCCTTACCTATCATAAACTAAGGAAGCAGAGTCCATTACCCCCCTCCCTTACCTTTGTACATCTGTTCACCCAAAGCATCTGTTAATCCCAAACTACTCATGTGCTCTCAAGGTGACGAAGAGTCTGACAAATATTGCTTTCCTACAAAGGCCTCTTACAATCATAAAGTGTTATTGCTTCCCTTCTTCCTGCCTCCTTCTCTGTGTTGTTCTCCATTTGATGCCCTTAATTATCCTTTGTCCTGCCTCTTCTCGCCAAATGCTTAACCCCCTTTTTCTTACTATGTCTCTCTCTCTACACTTCTCAATAGTGAAAACTACTATTAAACTATTGTGCGCTTACCTACTAACCTTTAATATTGATTACAAATACTTATTGACTACAAAAAGGGTATCTACTTGTTAACACTAAATACACTATACTACTCTGAGCAGTTGACACTGATGCACTCAAAGCTGTTTCTACTCTGAGCAGCTGACACTGATAAACTCAAAGCTGTTTCTTCTCTGAGCAGTTGACACTGATAAACTCAAATCTGTTTCTACTGTGAACAGCTGGCACAGATTGTTGTGGAATTTATGCGCAATTCCAATGAGAAATAATGATTTGTCTTTGTACTTTGCTTCAATTCTCTATAATAAAATAATACAATCTAGATATATTGATTATGCTGGCCAGCAGGTCAAAGATCCTCTTCTCACCAGGTTCTTCAGACGTTTGACTAGAGAGGAAAACTAACACAGAGTCTTTATACTAATAAATGCACATTGTTCAAGCCTGGGAAAATGAGCAGGAGCACATTAGTGGGATAAAGTTGTTTCTTTCTATCGAGGGAAGAACTAGAGATTAGACTGGCTCCAGAAAGTTGCACTCCTCCATAACAGCTCAAGGTTAGAACAGAGGTTGCCAAAGTTAACAAAAACGAGTCTTAGCACACAAGATAAATTTGCCATCACACTGATAAAGTCTGTTTCTACACTGAGCAGCTGATTGGAGCGAAGGGGTATAGGGGGTCGTTTTTCGAATTTTGGAAACGACAGCTGTTTCCAGCCAGGGGGAGGTCCTTTTCTGGTTCTCTGAGTGATGTATAGCCAAAGGCGGGCAATTAAAATTACAGGCAACCTGCCATGCAAATTAATCGATACCTGTGCTGTTATGTTATATTGATAGCACTGCACCTAGACAGCTACTCATCTACATTGTCTGTGATCATGGCTGATTAGGTTACTGATTCCACTGCAAAATTAGATGGTGACAACTTTATGGATATTTTCTTAAGACAGTTAAATTCAGCCGTATTTATTTGAACCGTAATTTAGCGATGAGGAACTTCGACATAGAGATCAAGAAATGCAACAACAGCAGGCGAACCAGCTGGAGCTGAAACGATAGCAGCTGAGCCAAGGCTGAACTAAAACTGGTCGTGCATTTGTGGCTATTGCCTGCCGATGGCTACGGTGATAGAGAGTGTATACTGCAAATGAATGGCACCGCGCACAGTTTCTGCTGTAAAGTATAACCCCCTCCAGGCTCAAGCGAAGAAGATGGACGACTGTGTGTAACTGAGCATTTGCAGCGCATACAGGCAGCGGAGTGCTGGAGACCTATTTTAGAATATCGAGTGCTGAGACCTGCTGGGCCAAGGGGGCATTTTGACAGCTCAGTAAGCAGCTAGCTAGCCAATATAATAATAACTCATGTTGAACTTTTTTTTTTTTTTTTTACATGTGGATTAATTTGGGGCTGTACTAGATGTTGCTGTAACGAGCTAGCGGCTAGCGAGCTATTTGTCTCGATTAATGTTAGCGTATATTTGTGCCCTATACATTGGCTTGGTAACGCTAGTTAGGTAGCACCAATGTATAAGAATTTAGGACATCTAGTTCTAGTTCTATGAAATTAAAACACTATTTTCTTTATAGTTGGCTAGTACTAGCATTATATTTTGCGATAGGAAAACTGTAGTTGTTTAGATTGGGCCAATGTTGACCAATAATATAATTTTTTTTATTACATAATAAAACATTTCTAGAGACTCAAAGCGCTTTACACAAATTGGTCGCCAATTAATTACACAGAACGAACAACGAATGGACCGACAGCTATCAAACACAACACTCAGTCTGAGTGATACCACAGCAGCCAATCTGTGCCAGACTTGCTCACCCAACATATTGCGACGGACTTGCTCACACACTAGGACACTCAGACCAACTCCAGGTGAATTGGCAGTGACTGGTCAGGGCACTGGTAGGAGAATGGAGCATGTTTTTTGATGGTGGAAGGAACCCCACACAAACACGGGGAGAACATGCAAACTTTACACAGAAAGGCCATTGGGTCAGGTGGGGATTGAACCCAGGACCTTCTTGCTGTGAGGCACCAGTGCTAACCACTGAGCCACTGCGCTGCCATGATAATTTTTTTTTCTTTATTCTACATCAGAGTTTGCTAATGTATTTTGTGATTATTCAAAATATAATTAGATGTTTTATTGTTTTCAATTTCGTCTGGTTGTATATCGTTTATTTCTAGAATCGATGTTTCTCGGAGAGACTTAAGGGAAAAATAATCGTATCCCCTTACCAGCATGTGTCGTCAGTAGAATACGAGATGTTTAACCATCTGCTAACCTCACTGGCTTTTGTTAGGTGCAAGACTCACAATAGGACTTGTAAATGTTTGTTACAAGTTAAGTTTGAAACTCATGAGCAGATTTTCATGAAAAATTAATGCGCCACATTGCTTTGACACGCCCACGCCCTGGTGCTGGGGGGGTGACAAGGAAAGGGTCGCGCAGTGAGCTATGGGTATTATGGTTTACAATGAATTAATCGTTAAAATGCCAGTAGTTGGAAAAATACGTTAATTTCACTTACACCGAGCCTAAGACACGAACTTGTTCAATATACTTACTTAATTTAGCAACATACATCGTTTTGGGCAAAGGGTGAAGAATTCCATTAAGACGGAAACACTCGGCTAGCCAGCATTATTACAGCGCTGTATGTAGCTGGTTTGTGTGATTGGCTTTATTTCAAGTTGAGTAAGCAAAAGATTACTTTAACTTATTTACTTGGCTAGTTTACCGAGCTTGCAATAGCCTATACATTGTAATGCATATGGATCATTTTCCTGTAAGTCATGTAATTGTTACATGCAACATTTTGTGCAGCGATTTCATCAGCCTATATTTAATAATAATAATAATTCATTTTATTTAGTTTTTAGCGCTTTTCTCGAGGCTCAAAGCGCTTTACACAAATTGGTCGCCAATTAATTACACAGAACGAACAACGAATGGACCGACAGCTATCAAACAACACTCAGTCTGAGTCTTTAAATTGAAGTTTATCATTTTATTTTAAATCACGTAATTGTGCACCGTTTTCTTCATGTAATATTAATTTGTGCTTGAAATATAAGTATATTACATGAAGGGGGCATGCAGAATGCCACTAGTAATAGTTCATGCTTTATCGGGTGTGGTGGGTTGGGGGTTAAAGTGCCTCACCTGTCAAAAAGCTCACCAGCCGCTACTGCACTGAAATAAACGCTAGTAAACCACGTTAACCATTTAGCCTGGCTAGTACTAAACCGTGTTAACCTTTTAGCCTGGCTAGTGCTAAACCGTGTTAATATGTTAGCCTGGCTAGTGCTAAACTATGTAAACCTTAGTCTGGCTAGTGTGCTAAACCGTGTTAACCTTAGTCTGGCTAGTGTGGTAAACCGTGTTAACCTTAGTCTGGCTAGTGTGGTAAACCATGTTAACCTTAGTCTAGCTAGTGTGGTAAACCGTGTTAACCTTAGTCTGGCTAGGGTGGTAAACCGTGTTAACCTTAGCCTGGCTAGTGTGGTAAACCATGTTAACCTTAGTCTGGCTAGTGTGGTAAACCGTGTTAACCTTAGCCTGGCTAGGGTGGTAAACCGTGTTAACCTTAGTCTGGCTAGTGTGCTAAACCGTGTTAACATGTTAGTCTGGCTAGTGTGCTAAACCGTGTTAACCTTAGCCTGGCTAGTGTGCTAAGACTTGTCATTGACAAAGCTGCACTACATTCTCTTCTTTTTGCTTATTAAGTTGTTTAGGTCATGGGCCTTGACAACTAGCAGCTTGGTTAGGGGTCAGTCATCCAGGATGACCACAGTTAAGGGTTCTGTTGACATTGACCCATTCTAATATTACAGTCACTGTCTTTTTCATAGACTTTGACTTGCTAGTGAATTAAATAGACAGACCCATCTTCATTCTGGGTTCCAATGTAACTGAATAATAAATGAATGAACACGGCCTTTCCCTGCAGGACCGGTGCATCGGACCCCCCCCCCCCTCTATATATATATATACACACACAGTGCATCCGGAAAGTATTCACAGCGCTTCACTTTTTCCACATTTTGTTATGTTACGGCCTTATTCCAAAATTTATTAAATTCAATTTTTTCCTCAAAATTCTACACACAATACACCATAATGACAACATGAAAAAGGTTTGAGATTTTTGCAAATTTATTATAAATAAATTACTAAGAAATCGCATGTACATAAGTATTCACAGCCTTTACCCAGTACTTTGTTGATGCACCTTTGGCAGTTATTAGAGCCCCAAGTCTTTTTGAATATGATGCCACAAGCTTGGCACACCCATCTTTGGGCAGTTTCGCCCATTCCTCTTTGCAGCACCTCTCAAGCTCCATCAGGTTGGATGGGAAGCGTCGGTGCACAGCCATTTTCAGATCTCTCCAGAGATGTTCAATCGGATTCAAGTCTGGGCTCTGGCTGGGCCACTCAAGGACATTCACAGTTGTCCTGAAGCCACTCCTTTGATATCTTGGCTGTGTGCTTAGGGTCGTTGTCCTGCTGAAAGATGAACCGTCGCCCCAGTCTGAGGTCAAGAGCGCTCTGGAGCAGGTTTTCATCCAGGATGTCTCTGTACATTGCTGCATTCATCTTTCCCTCTATCCTGACTAGTCTCCCAGTTCCTGCCACTGAAAAACATCCCCACAGCATGATGCTGCCACCACCATGCTTCACTGTAGGGATGGTATTAGCCTGGTGATGAGCGGTGCCTGGTTTCCTCCAAACATGACGCCTGGCATTCACGCCAAAGAGTTCAATCTTTGTCTCATCAGACCAGAGAATTTTGTTTCTTATGGTCTGAGAGTCCTTCAGGTGCATTTTGGCAAACTCCAGACGGGCTGCCATGTGCCTTTTACTAAGGAGTGGCATCCGTCTGGCCACTCTACCATACATGCCTGATTGGTGGATTGCTGCAGAGATGGTTGTCCTACTGGAAGGTTCTCCTCTCTCCACAGAGGAACGCTGGAGCTCTGACAGAGTGACCATCGGGTTCTTGGTCACCTCCCTGACTAAGGCCCTTCTCCCCGATTGCTCAGTTTAGACGGCCGGCCAGCTCTGGGAAGAGTCCTGGTGGTTCCAAACTTCTTCTATTTACGGATGATGGAGGCCACTGTGCTCAAAGGGACCTTCAAAGCAGCAGAAATCTTTCTGTACCCTTCCCCAGATTTGTGCCTCGAGACAATCCTGTCTCGGAGGTCTACAGACATTTCCTTTGACTTCATGCTTGGTTAGTGCTCTGACATGCACTGTCAACTGTGGGACCTTATATAGACAGGTGTGTGTCTTTCCAAATCATGTCCAATCAACTGAATTTACCACAGGTGGACTCCAATTAAGCTGTAGAAACATCTCAAGGATCAACAGTGGAAACAGGATGCATCTGAGCTCAATTTTGAGCTTCATGGCAAAGGCTGTGAATACTCATGTACATGTGATTTCTTAGTTATTTATTTTTAATAAATTAGCAAAAATCTCAAAACTTTTTTCACATTGTCATTATGGTGTATTGTGTGTAAAATGTTGAGGGGAAAAAATGTATTTAATCAATTTTGGAATAAGGCTGTAACATAACAAAATGTGGAAAAAGTGAAGCGCTGTGAATACTTTCCGGATGCACTGTAGATACAGTGCCTTGCAAAAGTATTCACCCCCTTGGCTTGTTACTTATTTTGTTACATTACAACCTGTAATTTAAATGTTTTTTTAATCTGAATTTTATGTGATGGATCTGCACAAAATAGTCTAAGTTGGTGAAGTGAAATGAGAAAAAAATATATATAAAAAATTATTTTTAAAAATAAAAATCTGGAAATTGGCATGTGCATATGTATTCACCCCCTTTGCTATGAAGCCCCTCAAAAGTTCTGGTGCAACCAATTACCTTCAGAAGTAACATAATTAGTGAAATGAAGTCCACCTGTGTGTAATCTAAGTGTCACATGATCTGTCAGTATAAACACACCTTTTCTGAAAGGTCCCAGAGGCTGCAACACCACTAAGCAAGAGGCATCACACCATGAAGACTAAGGAGCTCTCCAAAAAAGTCAGGGACAAAGTTGTTGAGAGGTACTAGTCAGGGTTGGGTTATAAAAAAATATCCAAATCTTTGATGATCCCCCGGAGAACCATCAAATCCATCATCTTCAAATGGAAAGAACATGGTACCACAACAAACCTGCCAAGAGAGGGCCGCACACCAAAACTCACAGACCGGGCAAGGAGGGCATTAATCAGAGAGGCAGCACAGAGACCAAAGGTAACCCTAAAGGAGCTGCAGAGTTCCACAGCAGAGATTGGTGTATCTGCGCATGGGACCACAATAGGCCGTACACTCCATAGAGATGGGCTTTATGGAAGAGTGGCCAGAAAAAAGCCATTACTTAGTGTTAAAAATAAGATGGCACGTTTTGAGTTTGCCAAAAGGCATGTGGGCGACTCCCCAAATGTATGGAGGAAGGTGCTCTGGTCAGATGAGACTAAAATTGAACTTTTCGGCCACCAAGGAAAATGCTATGTATGGCGCAAACCCAACACATCCCATCACCCCAAGAACACCATCCCCACAGTGAAACATGGTGGTGGCAGCATCATGCAGTGGGGATGTTTTTCAGCAGCAGGGACTGGGAAACTGATTCGAGTCGAGGGAAAGATGGATGGTGCTAAATACAGGGATATTCTTGAGCAAAACCTGTTTCAGTCTGCCTGTGATTTGAGACTGGGACGGAGGTTCACCTTCCAGCAGGACAATGACCCGAAGCATACTGCTAAAGTGACACTCGAGTGGTTTAAGGGGAAACATTTAAATATGTTGGAATGGCCTAGTCAAAGCCCAGATCTCAATCCAAATGAGAATCTGTGGTCAGTCTTGAAGATTGCTGTTCACAAGCGGAAACCATCCAACATGAAAGAGCTGGAGCAGTTTTGCCTTGAGGAATGGGCAAAAATCCCAGTGGCAAGATGTGGCAAGCTCATAGAGACTTATCCAAAGTGACTTGCAGCTGTAATTGCCGTAAAAAGTGGCTCTACAAAGTACTGACTTTAGGGGGGTGAATAGTTATGCACGCTGAAGTTTTCTGTTATTTTGTCCTATTTGTTGTTTGCTTCACAAAAAAAATAATAATCACATCTTCAAAGTTGTAGGCATGTTCTGTGGATAAAATGATGCAAACCTTCAAACAATCCGTTCTAATTCCAGGTTGTGAGGCAACAAAACATGAAAAATGCCAAGGGGGGTGAATACTTTTGCAAGGCACTGTATGTGGCGCTAGATCTACCTTTGCATCTCTCAATGTCCCTTTGGTTGTCTGAGCTTCCTCTCATGGTCCCATTACAAATCTCTCTCTCTCTCGTTTTTTTACACCAGACCGGTGAGATTGCAGCTCTCTGCTTTAGCTTCCATCTCCCTGCATCACAACAGTAAGATAACCCCTTCCTTACCATAAACCTAACCCACCAAGCTCCTTCGCAGTGTGGGGATGGGGGGAGGTGGTTACCCTAATAAACCACCAAGCCCCTTTGCAGTGTGGGGATGGGGGGAGGTGGTTACCCTAATAACCCATCCAGCCCCTTTGCAGCGTGGGGATGGGGGGAGGTGGTTACCCTAATAACCCATCCAGCCCCTTTGCAGCGTGGGGATGGGGGGAGGTGGTTACCCTAATAAACCACCAAGCCCCTTTGCAGTGTGGGGATGGGGGGAGGTGGTTACCCTAATAACCCATCCAGCCCCTTTGCAGCGTGGGGATGGGGGGAGGTGGTTACCCTAATAACCCATCCAGCCCCTTTGCAGCGTGGGGATGGGGGGAGGTGGTTACCCTTATAAACCACCAAGCCCCTTTGCAGCATGGGGATGGGGGGAGGTGGTTACCCTAATAACCCACCAAGCCCCTTTGCAGCGTGGGGATGGGGGGAGGTGGTTACCCTTATAAACCACCAAGCCCCTTTGCAGCATGGGGATGGGGGGAGGTGGTTACCCTAATAACCCACCAAGCCCCTTTGCAGTGTGGGGGATAGGGGGAGGTGGTTACCCTAATAACCCACCAAGCCCCTTTGCAGTGTGGGGGATAGGGGAGGTGGTTACCCTAAGATGATGAAGGCTCTAGAGCTGCCTTCATCATCTTAGGGTAACCACTCCCCCCTGGTGGCTGGGCCAGTTATTAAGGTGATGAAGACTAGCTCTAGAGCTGCCTTCATCATCTTAGGGTAACCACTCCCCCCTGGTGGCTGGGCCGGTTATTAAGGTGATGAAGACTAGCTCTAGAGCTGCCTTCATCATCTTAGGGTAACCACTCCCCCCTGGTGGCTGGGCCAGTTATTAAGATGATGAAGACTAGCTCTAGAGCTGCTTTCATCATCTTAGGGTAACCACTCCCCCTGGTGGCTGGGCCGGTTATTAAGATGATGAAGACTAGCTCTAGAGCTGCCTTCATCATCTTAGGGTAACCACTCCCCCCTGGTGGCTGGGCCGGTTATTAAGATGATGAAGACTAGCTCTAGAGCTGCCTTCATCATCTTAGGGTAACCACTCCCCCCTGGTGGCTGGGCCAGTTATTAAGGTGATGAAGACTAGCTCTAGAGCTGCTTTCATCATCTTAGGGTAACCACTCCCCCCTGGTGGCTGGGCCGGTTATTAAGATGATGAAGACTAGCTCTAGAGCTGCTTTCATCATCTTAGGGTAACCACTCCCCCCTGGTGGCTGGGCCGGTTATTAAGGTGATGAAGACTAGCTCTAGAGCTGCCTTCATCATCTTAGGGTAACCACTCCCCCCTGGTGGCTGGGCCGGTTATTAAGGTGATGAAGACTAGCTCTAGAGCTGCCTTCATCATCTTAGGGTAACCACTCCCCCCTGGTGGCTGGGCCAGTTATTAAGGTGATGAAGACAGCTCTGCCTTAGTTAATTTATAAGTCCCCACCAAAGGCTTTCACTATGCTCCATAAAGTAAGTGTGTGTGCGTGTGTGTGTGCGTGCGTGCGTGCGTGCGTGTGTGTGTGTGTGTGAGACAGGGAGAGGTGACTGTGTCCAGGATGTGTTGTGTGTGTGAGTGCTAGAGAAATGGGGCTGACAATTTGTCATTTGTCAGCTATCTTAGGCTGCGGACTCTGTTATTGTATTACATTGATCTGCTGTGCAATTTCTACTTGCTCTATTTCTTTGGCTATAGCACTAGTATTGAGCAAGCTAAACCCAAAATACAAATAAAACCTGTCAACATTATTAATGGTAAATACATAACATCCACTCAAACAAAGTCATCCCAGTTCAACGTGAAATAGAAAGAATAGTAACACGGGAGAGGCATATGGGAATGTTTCCTAGCTAGCGAACCCTGGCTTACAAGAAATTAGCTGTTACCACGACACTTGGTGAACGTGAAGCTTAGTAAGGCAAATTTTGGTAGCAAGAACATATATATACTGTATATATATGTGGCAGAACTTACATTGTCAACTACGCACACAAGGCCTAATAATTAAAGATATAAACGGACCAGGCTAGCAAGGAATAAACTAATCTGTACGCACTCTGCTCTGGTTAAGAATCGAATGTACATGCGCAGTAAGCGTGACGTAGCTCTTAGCAAGTCCTACCGCAGGGAGTTTTCCACAGCATTTGTTTTGAGTCTCTCTTTGTCTCACAAACTTGAGGGTCAGGTGCCTCCAGATTACTCTTTCATCAACACTAATTACCTGCCAATCATGATCGACTGTTTGCACAATTTCAAAGCCTTTGGCCCCTAATGAGATCCTAGTGAGGATTGAGAAGGTGTAGAAAACAAGTGAAGTAAGAAAGTAGGCCTCCTGCGCCAAGCGGTAGTTATATGCCTCATTGAGTACTGTAGATGGTCTTATGGCCTCATTGAGTACTGTAGGTGGTAATATGACCTCATTGAGTACCTGGTGGTCTTATGACCTCATTGAGTACTGTAGGGGGTAATATGCCCTCATTGAGTACCTGGTGGTCTTATGGCCTCACTGAGTACTGTAGGGGGTAATATGCCCTCATTGAGTACTGTAGGGGGTAATATGACCTCATTGAGTACTGTAGGGGGTAATATGACCTCATTGAGTACTGTAGGTGGTAATATGACCTCACTGAGTACTATAGGTGGTAATATGACCTCATTGAGTACCTGGTGGTCTTATGGCCTCATTGAGTACTGTAGGTGGTCTTATGGCCCCATTGAGTACTGTAGGGGGTAATATGACCTCATTGAGTACCTGGTGGTCTTATGGCCTCATTGAGTACTGTAGGTGGTCTTATGGCCTCATTGAGTACTATAGGTGGTAATATGACCTCATTGAGTACCTGGTGGTCTTATGGCCTCATTGAGTACTGTAGGTGGTAATATGACCTCACTGAGTACTATAGGTGGTAATATGGCCTCATTGAGTACTGTAGATCGTAATATGCCTCATTGAGTACTGTAGGTGGTAATATGGCCTCATTGAGTACTGTAGGTGGTAATATGACATCATTGAGTACTGTAGGTGGTCTTATGCCCTCATTGAGTACTGTAGGTGGTAATATGGCCTCATTGAGTACTGTAGGGGGTAATATGGCCTCATTGAGTACTGTAGGTGGTAATATGGCCTCATTGAGTACTGTAGGGGGTAATATGGCCTCATTGAGTACTGTAGGTGGTAATATGACCTCACTGAGTACAGGTGGTGGTCCTATAGCCTCATTGAGTACTGTAGGTGGTAATATTCCTCATTGAGTATCTCTACTGGGGATGTTGGCTTGCTGCTAACCAGTCTGTATTGTGGATGTTAGCTTGCTGCTAACCAGTCTGTACTGTGGATGTTAGCTTGCTGCTACCCAGTCTGTCTTGTGGATGTTGGCTTGCTGCTAACCAGTCTGTACTGTGGATGTTGCCTATTAATTAATTAAACGGAGGAAATGCTATCCTCTGCTCTTTCCTCTCCTCCCGTTTTCTCTTTCCATATGCATCATCTTTTTACCCCTCACACTATTCTCTTCCCCTGTCTCTGCTGCTCTCTACAGTGTTTCCATTATATACATTCAGCAGCGTCGGGCTGCCGCCGCAAAATAGTAGCCGCCACGGCTTCAGAATTGTATTAAATGTCATGAAATCGCAATTACACGACTCTACGGAGTCTGCCCCACTTAACTCAAATGAACGGCCACACTCTCAATCCACTTTGCTCAACTCGAAGACAGGACATCAATCAGCCAAGCAATGGTTTGTCGCGAACTCATGACAATCAAATAAACAACAGCACATGTACAGCATTTCCTCCTCAGGTAGAGTGACAAGCAGGGCAGAGGATAGGATTAGGCAACATTACTAGAGAACAAGAAAAAAGTAGATTTAACTAGCTAGCGTTAAGATAGATAGATTTCACTTTTTAAATGAACATTCGCAATTTATTTTCCATTGATGTTCATGGCCAACTGATTAGTATTAATAATCGGGAAATAGTGTTCCATCTAACTTTAACGTTAGCGAACTAAAGTCAGTAAATTCTGGTAACGTAATTTAATAAACAGCCAACGATGTTTAGGCCTATATATAAGCTATGTATTAAAATATTCCTGATTGCATTGTCAGAAGAGTTTGTTCAAACATTGCTCCAAGACAATAAGAAAAATATGCGTGATGTTGATAATGAGGAACCTAGTCGGGTAACGTTTGTTTTAGGGTTGGGAGGGGCTCACGGACAGCCCTAGAAGTTCTTTATTGAAAGAAATTACTTCTAGTAGTAATAACAAAATTAACATTAGTGGTGTCTAGTGAAATATTGTAATATTCTAACTGGTTGAGTGATCAAATATTTGTGATGTGTGAGTTATCTACTTATTCCAAATGTAACCTTATTATACAAGCAGACAGCCAGGAGAGGCTCAGCTCTGAGCATGCTACTGAGCATCAACAGACCACCTCTGGGTGAGTTTCCTTATCACAGAACCTTAGAGCTCTTCTTTAAAAAAAGTTAACCCAGGCTGCAAACTTTGCCATTTAGGCAAATATACAGTGAGCTATGTAAGTAGTGGGTCAGAGGTATAATGTATGATTCAATAAATATGTTCTGAAGTTTGTTTTGCAATCAGGTGCCATCTCATTATATTTTTAATAACCTGTTGATATTAACTAAGCACCCCCCCCTCTCTCTCTCTCTCTGTGTGTCTCTCTTTCACACACACCTCTCTTTCTCTTCCAACATATTTCTCTCAACAGGCTAGGAGAGGGGTGAGACATGTGGTGTTAAAAATAGCTCCAGATGAATAGGCTTGCCACACTGTGCCAGCCTCTCCACAGCGGGGCTGTGAATGAATCTCAAGTAGCCTGGCTCTCTTTGAAGAGAAAAGAAAGCAGCCAGGCCAAGTCCACCTTACAATGAGACCGACTAAGAGACTGTAGCCAGGAAAAGGGCAGCAGAGTTTAATTCATAGGCGAGGTTATGAGAAGCATTGGAAAAAATGGATTCTAGCCGTAAAGCGGAACCTGTGCTATAAACCAGAATACTTCTGTAACAGAATCGGTTTGAATTCCAGTTTATGCTGCTATATTTCTCTCATCCACTCCCTCAACTTGGGGATTGAAAACAATCATAAAACACACAGAAGGTAATAATAGTAATTCATTTTATTTATAGCGCTTTTCTCAAGGCTCAAAGCGCTTTACACAAATTGGTTGCCAATTAATTACACAGAACAAACAACGAATGGACCGACAGCTATCAAACAACACTCAGACTGAGTGAAACCACGGCAGCCAATTTGCGCCAGACTTGCTCACCCAACATACTACGACAGACTTTCTAACACACATAGGACACACAGACCAACTCCAGGTGAATTGGCAGTGACTGGTCAGGGCACTGGTAGGAGAATGGAGCATGTTTTTGATGGTGGGAAGAAACCGGAGTACCCAGAGGAAACCCACACAAACACGGGGAGAACATGCAAACTCCACACAAAGGCCATTGGGTCAGGTGGGGTTTGAACCCAGGACAGGACCTTCTTGCTGTGAGGCACCAGTGCTAACCACTGTGCCACCGTGCTGCCAAGGTGATGTCAGTTCTCTGCAACTCTCTCTGAGCTGGATACAGACCCTCTAGATCTGCAACGAAATGATGATCTCAGTGTATAGGCTACAGCGGCACAGTGTCTATAAGGTGGTCATGTCTGTCTCACTGTGTGAAGCTGTGTCTGTTGGTGTTAGGGTTAGTGTTAGTGTCTCACTGTGTGAAGCTGTGTCGGTTAGGGTAAGTGTCTCACTGTGTGAAGCTGTGTCTGTTAGGGTTAGTGTTAGTGTTAGTGTCTCCTTGTGTGAAGCTGTGTCTGTTAGGGTTAGTGTTAGTGTCTCACTGTGTGAGGCTGTGTCTGTTAGGGTTAGGGTTAATGTCTCATTGTGTGAAGCTGTGTCTGTTAGGGTTAGTGTTCGTGTCTCACTGTGTGAGGCTGTGTCTGTTAGTGTTAGGGTTAGTGTCTCACTGTATGAAGCTGTGTCTGTTAGTGTTAGTGTCTCATTGTGTGAAGCTGTGTCTGTTAGGGTTAGTGTTAGTGTCTCACTGTGTGAAGCTGTGTCTGTTAGGGTTAGTGTTAGTGTTAGTGTTTCACTGTGTGAAGCAGTATCTGTTAGGGTTAGGGTTTCACTGTGTGAAGCAGTGTCTGTTAGGGTTAGGGTTTCACTGTGTGAAGCTGTGTCTGTTAGGGTTAGGGTTAGGGTTAGTGTCTCACTGTGTGAAGCTGTGTCTGTTAGTGTTAGTGTTAAGGTTAGTGTTAGGGTTAGGGTTTCACTGTGTGAAGCTGTGTCTGTTAGTGTTAGTGTTAGTGTTAGGGTTAGTGTCTCACTGTGTGAAGCTGTGTCTGTTAGTGTTAATGTTAGTGTATCACTGTGTGAAGCTGTCTGTTAGGGTTAGGGTTACACTGACAGCCATTTTCCCTCATGCTTTATATGACTTCAACCTTCACTTTAGACCCATGTTGTGTATTAAAGGGTTAAGGATGGTGGGTGGAAAAGACTAAAGACTAGGTTTGGAATGACTAGACATCCTGATAAAAGGCAGACAATGAAAGTTGTAGATGCTATTCAAATCAAAATGCCTGAATGCACATGCAGAGAGAATGGGATGAGATTGGCAGCCAAGCATAGATTAGGCACACAGTAATCAATCACTCACACACTTTCTCCTTTACTTACACACACACTCCCAGCTACACACACACACATATCACTCACACTTTCTTCTTTATTTACACACACACTCCCAGCTACACACACACATATCACTCACACACTTTCTCCTTTACTTACACACACACTCCCAGCTACACACACACATATCACTCACACACTTTCTCCTTTACTTACACACACACTCCCAGCTACACACACACACACATATCACTCACACACTTTCTCCTTTACTTACACACACACACTCCCAGCTACACACACACATATCACTCACACACTTTCTCCTTTACTTACACACACACACTCCCAGCTACACACACACATATCACTCACACACTTTCTCCTTTACTTACACACACACTCCCAGCTACACACACACACACATATCACTCACACACTTTCTCCTTTACTTACACACACACACACTCCCAGCTACACACACACATATCACTCACACACTTTCTCCTTTACTTACACACACACACTCCCAGCTACACACACACATATCACTCACACACTTTCTCCTTTACTTACACACACACACTCCCAGCTACACACACACATGAACAACCCCAGCCTTTTCTTTCTCTCTTTTACTGTTTCATTCTCTTTTCAATCTATTGCTCTCTCGCTCTTATGGGCAAAGAGTCTGGCACACCCTACACAGTAGGCAGCCTTTGGAAAGCAGACAGCTGGGGCCGTACAAGCCGCCATAGTTAGCCTGTCAAACGGCCATTCTGGTAGAGGACAACAAGGAGACAGGATGTGGTTGCTTCAGGGCCCATGCTGATTGGTGGAGAGGCTACGGATCTGAGGCACTCGTCAACGCAGTAATCCAAGACTAAGACAACTTGGAACACCATGAACTACTGACTACGTCTCCTCAACCCCTCGCTATGTGTGGACATGGCATATATATAGTTCTATATTCAATATACAGCATCTGATATATAGTTTAGATTTTTACAGATTTGTTTGAACTGGATCCCTACACAGATATGATTTGCTATTGATATTGATTTTGTAGTTGATCCTGTTTTGTATTGATATATAGTATATATATTATTTCTCTATCTCGTAGTTGATCCTGTTCTGTATTGATATATAGTATATATATTATTTCTCTATCTCGTAGTTGATCCTGTTCTGTATTGATATATAGTATATACAGTTAGGCCCAAAAATATTTGGACAGTGACACAATCATCATGATTTCGGCTCTGCATGCCACCACATTGGATTTGAAATGAAACAAGTACAAGGGAATTGAAGTGCAGACTTTAAGGTTTAATTCAAGGGGTTGAACAAAAATATATGATTAAACATGTAGGAATTGTAGCTATTTTTATACAAACGCTCCTCATTTCAGGGGCTCAAAAGTAATTGGACAAATAAACATAACCCCAAGTAAAATGTTACTTTTCAATATTTTGTTGAGAATCCTTTGCAGGCAATGACTGCCTGAAGTCTGGAACCCATGGACATCACCAAACGCTGGGTTTCCTCCTTTGTGATGCTTTGCCAGGCCTTTACTGCAGCGGTCTTCAGTTGTTGCTTGTTTGTGGGTCTTTCTGCCTTAAGTTTTGTCTTGAGCAAGTGAAATACATGCTCGATTGGGTTGAGATCTGGTGATTGACTCGGCCATTGCAGAATATTCCACTTCTTTGCTTTAAAAAACTCCTGGGTTGCTTTTGCAGCATGTTTTGGGTCATTGTCCATCTGTACTGTGAAGCGCCGTCCAATCAACTTTGCTGCATTTGGCTGAATCTGAGCAGAAAGTATATCCCTATACACTTCAGAATTCATCCGGCTGCTTCTGTCTTTTGTCACATCATCAATAAACACAAGTGACCCAGTGCCATTGGAAGCCATGCATGCCCATGCCATCACACTGCCTCCACCATGTTTTACAGAAGATGTGGTGTGCTTTGGATCATGAGCTGTTCCAATTCTCCTCCAAACTTTCTTCTTCCCATCATTCTGGTACAGGTTGATCTTAGTCTCATCTGTCCAAAGAATGCTGTTCCAGAACTGGGTTGGCTTCTTCAGGTGTTTTTTGGCAAAGTCAATTCTGGCCTTTCTATTTTTGAGGCTGATTAATGGTTTGCACCTTGTGGTGAATCCTTTGTATCTACTCTCATGAAGTCTTCTCTTTATGGTAGACTTAGATACTGATACACCTACTTCCTGGAGAGTGTTCTTCACTTGAGTGGATGTTGTGAAGGAGTTTTTCTTCACCATGGAAAGGATTCTGCGATCATCCACCACTGTTGTCTTCCGTGGACGTCCAGGCCTTTTTGAGTTCCCAAGCTCACCAGTGCACTCTTTTTTTTCTCAGAATGTACCAAACTGTTGATTTGGCCACTCCTAACATTTCTGCTATCTCTCTGATGGATTTCTTTCTTTTTTTCAGCCTCAGGATGGTCGGTTTCACCTCCATTGAGAGCTCCTTTGACCGCATGTTGTGTGTTCACAGCAACAGCTTCCAAATGCAAACGCCACACCTGGAATCAACTCCAGACCTTTTAACTGCTTAATTGATGACAGGTTAATGAGGGAAGAGCCCATGCAGCGTTGTTATTTTTTTTTGCAGCCTTCTGAGTCAATTGTCCAATTACTTTTGGTCCCTTGAAAAAGAGACGGCTACGTATTAAAGAGCTGTAATTCCTAAACCCTTGCTCAAATTTGGATGTGAATACTCTCAAATTACAGCTGAGAGTCTGCACTTTAAGCCCATATTGATTATATAATTGTATCCTGAATATGTTTTCGTAAACAGCTAAAATAACAAAACTTGTGTCACTGTCCAAATATTTTTGGGCCTAACTGTATATTATTTCTCTATCTGATATCTTGCAACAGTTGCACATCAATTTTCCCCAGGATCATGAAAATACAAAGAAAGAAAGAGAAAGAATTAAGCACTATTAATTAGAATACCTATAAAAATAACTAAATCATAGATCTTGCTTTTATATCTTAATGCGTTAATATGCAATGTGTTAAGATTCTATTACACCTTGAGATACATGCTGAAAGAAGCCAATTAAAGCTTTGAATGGTGAATAGAGGCAAGACTAGACTAGACTATGGGCTGCACAATACCCAATAAACCCCCACATACACACCAGTACACTCATACACACACCAGTACATACACACACATACACACCAGTACACACACAACCACCTTAGATACACACACATCAGTACACACATACACCTTAGATACACACCAGTACACTTATACACACCTTAGATATACACAAACACACACACACACACACCAGTACACACATATACACCTTGGATACATACACACCAGTACACACATATACACCTTAGATACATACACACCAGTACACTAATACACACCTTAGATATACACACACACACAAACCAGTACACACATATACACCTTAGATACACACACACCAGTACACACATACACACCAGTACACACATACGCACCTTAGATACACACACCAGTACACACATACGCACTTTAGATACACACACCAGTACACACATACACTCAGGTCATGTCAACACAGGTCAATGTAAGGCATACGGTTCAAACCTGGGCTCAGGATTAAATTCTCTCTGTATTTGCTGACTATACTCCCCTATGCTGAAGTATTTGCTGACTATACTCCTCTATGCTGAAAGAGTATTTTGAAAACTGGGATTGACTTGAGGAGCCAATAAACTATATACTTCCATACTGTGGCTAACAACTGCCTGGATAGTTACTCACAACCCTCTTCCCAAAATCAATGTAATGTCCCTTTTTCTACTATTTAAACTTTTTGCACAGACCCCCCTGCCTGCTTCCCCCTCTGTTACCATGGTTTCAGATGGTACACAGGCAGTGGAGAGGTTACGTTTGGTTGTGAGATTTTTAATTTGATCAGATGTTGCAGTGGAGAGGTTACGTTTGGTTGTGAGATTTTTAATTTGATCAGATGTTGCACCGGTTGGAGGGCATGGTTACTCTGAATCACAGAGGTCAATGGAATTACTGGAAATGACCCGCATGGAGCTCACCTGATGTACAATGGACAAACTGGGAGACTAACAAACAGGAAATTAACAATATTATGCTTGAATATCACACATGTATTTGTGAGAAAATTACAACTTCCTCACCACCACACTGCTTCATCCCTTGCTAATATCAGCCCACAAATCCACTGAATAAAGCAAAGCTTTAAAGCTAACCCTAACCCTAACCCATAATAGTTAAGGTAATATAAGCCCACAAACCCACTGAAATAAAGCAAAGCTTTAAAGATAACCCTAACCCTAACCCATAATAGTTAAGGTAATATAAGCCCACAAATCCACTGAATAAAGCAAAGCTTTAAAGCTAACCCTAACCCTAACCCATAATAGTTAAGGTAATATAAGCCCACAAACCCACTGAAATAAAGCAAAGCTTTAAAGCTAACCCTAACCCTAACCCATAATAGTTAAGGTAATATAAGCCCACAAATCCACTGAATAAAGCAAAGCTTTAAAGCTAACCCTAACCCTAACCCATAATAGTTAAGGTAATATAAGCCCACAAACCCACTGAAATAAAGCAAAGCTTTAAAGATAACCCTAACCCTAACCCATAATAGTTAAGGTAATATGAGCACACAAATCCACTGAATAAAGCAACGCTTTAAAGATAACCCTAACCCATAAGAGTTAAGGTAACATAAGCCCACAAACCCACTGAAATAAAGCAAAGCCTTAAAGATAACCCTAACCCTAACCCATAAAAGTTAAGGTAATATGAGCACACAAATCCACTGAATAAAGCAAAGCATAAGAGTTAAGGTTGGATCTTAAAAACATCTTTGGGTGTCAGAAAAGTGCTATATAAATGAAATGAACTGTTAATATTATAATTATTATTATTATTGAAAGCTATCCATGTATATACAGACATGAACCCTGGACAGAGGATTCAGTCAGTGAGCCCACCAGCTTGCTATGGGAATGTGGCCACAATGGAAAAGGGTTTTCTTGGTATCGTACATCTTGAGACATGGTATATGGTACATCCTGAGACATGGTATATGGTACATCCTGAGACATGGTATATGGTACATCCTGAGACATGGTATATGGTACATCTTGAGACATGGTATATGGTACATCCTGAGACATGGTATATGGTACATCCTGAGACATGGTATATGGTACATCCTGAGACATGGTATATGGTACATCCTGAGACATGGTATATGGTACATCCTGAGACATGGTATATGGTACATCTTGAGACATGGTATATGGTACATCCTGAGACATGGTATATGGTACATCCTGAGACATGGTATATGGTACATCCTGAGACATGGTATATGGTACATCCTGAGACATGGTATATGGTACATCCTGAGACATGGTATATGGTACATCCTGAGACATGGTATATGGTACATCTTGAGACATGGTATATGGTACATCCTGAGACATGGTATATGGTACATCCTGAGACATGGTATATGGTACATCCTGAGACATGGTATATGGTACATCCTGAGACATGGTATATGGTACATCTTGAGACATGGTATATGGTACATCCTGAGACATGGTATATGGTACATCCTGAGACATGGTATAGGGAGACAGAGTAGTGATGACAGGGAAATAAGAGAAATGCAGGGCTTTGACAAAATGGTTTTGGGAGAGCGGTATATTTTCAAAAGGCAAGTCATAGTTCCTTATCATGCTTCAGGCAGCTAAACCTTCACTGATCAATGGATAATATAACTCATAAAGCTCACAGGTAATATACAGCAGTAACACAATGTATGATTTCAAGCAAATAATAAATAAATTAATTAATAATACAATGTACTAGAACAAAAATAATAACTGATGGTGGATTATTAGGTCTAATTATTGCCTTTACAGCTTCTTAGCACCAATAGATTCAGCAGTAGACGTGAGTGAGCTGCTATTCAAAACTCCCAATGTGACCCGTTACACATAGGCTCTCAGGCAAAACTAAAATAAAACTATTGATTTCCAATAAGTTCCATACTGTATGCCCCTAAAGGGAATCCTGACCAAAAGCAGAGTTCACTGTACAGTAATTTACATGTTTTTATTATTAATGATAATAATAATAATAATAATAATAATAATAATAATAATAATAATAAAATATACAATAGGAATTTACAACATTTTTGTGAGTTAGATTACATCAATTTATTAGAAACCTGAGTGGAGTTGCAGTACTGTTGAAAGCCAGAGCATTGAGATGAACCAATGAATCATGACTTCTGCAACAAATTAGTTGGTCCGCTTTCAAGGACTTGAAGTGGACAGTATTTTAACGGGATTACTGATTCTTTGTATTTGACATGTTTTGAAAGTAATGATGGCCTTGCCTAGTTATTCTCAGAGGAAAGTCTGAGGACTCCACACAACACACAAGTTGTTCTGCTTTTGAATCCTGATGCAAGTGTTTGACATACGCAAGTGTCGTAACACGAATAAAAAAGCTAATGATTCCTGTTGTCTTTCTGTGTGTCTAATTGATTAGCCATGCTATGTAAGTGGTAAAAACATAAAAAAAAATAAAACATCATAAAAACACGATAAAAACATTCACATATACACACATTCAAACACATCTACACACATTCCTTCTCTTTCTGATCAGTGGTGCAGAGCAAACATGACCATGCCTGAATCAATCAATGTTCGTCACTGACTGTACCCAAGAGATTCAAGAAGTCTTTATTATCCCCGAGGGGCAATTTGATTCACAGCCAGCAGTAACCACATAAAACAGACATTAAAAAAATAGATAACATTTACAGAGTAAAAATAAATGAATAAAATAAATAAAAATCACATTGAGATATTTAAAAGGCCAATGACAGCAGGGACAAATTAGTTTTTAAATCTGTTGGTCCTGCATTTTGGCAACTTATATCTGCGACCTCACGGAAGCAACAAAAACTCCTTGGACAGAGGGTGGCTAGAATCAGCCAGGATTGACTGGGCCTTTTTCAAAATCCTGACCTTGTATGTGTAAGGTCATTCAAGGTAGTGCCTGCAATTTTGCCACACACTTTGACGATACCCTGTAGTCTGTTTTTGTTTTTGAGGTTCAGTGACCCGTACCAACTGTCAAAGGAGAATGTGAGGACATGTAAAACATGAATAAAACATTCTCATGAGAGAAAATAAACTGCACTATAACTCTATATATCTATCTATACATTATACTCTATTATACACTCTATAACAGTATACAACCTGCCTGGAGGATATAAGGGAAAGGATGAATGAGACTGTCCTCCAACTAAACAGCAGCAAGACAGAGGCTTTACTGATTGGTACCCCAAGTCCTCTCCTCCTTAAACATCTCTCTCTCCTCCTCCACCTCTAAACTGGGCATCAAGTTTAATTCCAACCTCAACTTTGATGACCATATCAAACAGCCCTGCAAAGTCAAATTTTTCCACCTCAAAAATATCCGACCCTCACCCTTCCAGTTGATGAGACACTCGGCCATGCCTTTGTTTCCTCAAGGCTGGAATACAGCAACGGACTGCTCACTGGGACCTCTGGCATGAACCTTCAGAAACTCCAACACATCCAAAGTAGTGCTGCCAGGATCCTCATCAGAGTGTGGAAGTACCAGCATATTAGTCCAATCATGTCTTCTCTACACTGGCTCCCTGTCCTCAACAGAATCAAATTCAAAATCCTATTGCTGACATTTAAATGCTCCTATGCCAATGCCCGCTCTTACCTCAAAGAGCTAATCATACCCCACAGATCATCCTGTTGTCTGAGGTCTGGGGACAGCCTGCTTCTCCTTATCCCCAAAACTAAGCTCCGCTCAGTGGGTAACGGGGCGTTCAGTGCTGTATCCCCCCGTCTTTGGAATGCCCTCCAAGACCATCTGAGGATGCCACAGACTCTATACACTTTTAAATCAGGCCTAAAAACTTTTCTATTTAAGAAAGCCTTCTGCTAACTGTGTTTTAATGTTGTTATTTTACTTTTTCAAATCCCCCTATTTTTCTGTTTTAAGCATTTATCAATATTGTATACCTTTTATGATGTTTTCTAAATGTTGTGGCGCTTTGAGATTGTATTTATGATGAAAAGCCCTTTACAAATTAAATGTATTATTATTATATTTGTTATTATTATAACAACATACCACTTCCAATGTCCTTCGTTGACTGCATATATAAAATAAACTGACAGAATACAGTTTAGAATTGTTTGTATAGCAAGTGTCCTCAATATACCATCTGAAACTGACCTATCTCTCAATATACCAGCTTATACAGACCTAACTCTCAATATACCATCTTATACAGACCTAACTCTCAATATACCAGCTTATACAGACCTATCTCTCAATATACCATCTTATACAGACCTATCTCTCAATATACCATCTTATACAGACCTAACTCTCAATATACCAGCTTATACAGACCTATCTCGCAATATACCATCTTATACAGACTTATCTCTCAATATACCATCTTATACGGGCCTATCTTTTAATATACCAGCTTATACAGACCTATCTCTCAATATACCATCTTATACAGACCTAACTCTCAATATACCAGTTTATACAGACCTATCTCGCAATATACCGTCTTATACAGACCTAACTCTCAATATACCAGCTTATAGAGACAGACCTAACTCTCAATATACCAGCTTATACAGACAGACCTAACTCTCAGTATACCAGCTTATAGAGACAGACCTAACTCTCAGTATACCAGCTTATAGAGACAGACCTAACTCTCAGTATACCAGCTTATAGAGACAGACCTATCTCTCAATATACCAGCTTATAGAGACAGACCTAACTCTCAGTATACCAGTTTATAGAGACAGACCTAACTCAATATACCAGCTTATACAGACCTAACTCTCAGTATACCAGCTTATAGAGACAGACCTATCTCTCAATACACCAGCTTATAGAGACAGACCTAACTCTCAATATACCAGTTTATACAGACCTAACTCTCAGTATACCAACTTATAGAGACAGACCTAACTCTCAATATACCAGCTTATAGAGACAGACCTATCTCTCAGTATACCAGAGTGCATGAAGCATTAGTCAGTGTATTTAGTTTGATAGTGAATATGTAAATATAGTTCTTGCATTGTTTAATTTAAATATAAACTGTATTTTCTTAAAATGGCAGTGATATGATGTTTTTACCATGTCATCTTATTTACCACCTCTTGGGAAAGCCTACTGTAGTGGATGATGGAGTCTTAGGGGAGCTATCCAATAACAGTAAGGCCTCCAATAGAAACAGTTTTATTTTCTGACCAACTGGACCTAATTTTCCCAATTAAAATCAAACCAAGGCTTAGGGCTTACCCGAATACTTCAAAGCGTTGATCGTTGCCATGGACATTGATTTCCAAATCAGAAGTAGTACACAGAAATAATAGGCCTAATCCAACATTTTTCATTATGCATCAGCCTTAATTATTAGTTATTATTATTTGAGAAAAACATTTAATCTTAGGATAGTGTTGTGCCTCTGTGCTCATGTAATCCAACCGTTATCAGCACTGAGTTTGACCATGTGACAGGCTTACAACTAGACTAGCAAAGACGTCGAAAAAGTCAAGTGTTTGGAAACATGAGGAATAGCTTGTGTTGTCGTTGTTTGTATACAGAAACCCGGTATTTTATAAAATATGTTGGCATAGTAGGCAATGCATTTATTACTTTTCCTAGGCATATGAACAAGGCCTTTTTGATTACACTGCTGCAGCCCTACCAAGACTATTGCACAGCTAAGGGACTGAATCACCATACACTATATTAAAATATTAATATGTTGATTGTTTATTATTTTTGTAGAACTAACTTAATATGAGACAAACCCAAAATGTATACCACAAAGTGGTCACAGTGCAAAATATGAGACCGCACTGAAAGTAATGACTAACACGTAACAAACCTGAACACACACATTGATGACAGCATGGTAACAAACACATCATCACACAGTTAATGGCCTGCCAGAAAAGAGACCAATACACACGCACGCACGCACGCACGCACGCACGCACACACACACACACACCAACATACACACGCACACACACACACACATACCCATATGTCTCTTTACCCATATCTGTAGCTTGATCCTCTTGTCGTTCTTGTAGACCGTCTTCACTTTGAAGTCGATACCCACAGTGCTGACGAAGGCCGAGGTGAAGGAATCATCTGCGTAACGGAAGAGGAACGAGGTCTTTCCAACACTGCTGTTCCCAATGATCAACAGTTTAAACATATAATCAAAGTTCTGGTCTGAGCCCTCTTTCTGTGTTGCAGCCATCTACAGGAAACAAAAATGGTCAAAAAGTACAAACAGAATGGGTTAGAGGACAGAGGGCTTGGTTCTGTGGCAGTTTGGACTGTGACACCAAAGATGGCTGCCCAACACTGAACCGGCCTGTCGTCAACGGAAACCTACATCTGCTTGCTCTGTTTAATAGGCAGCTAATTAAACTACAAAGTGCCAGTGGGGACAAATGATTTGAGTTGGCCGATCCTACTCTTTCTAACTCTATTGGAAATTCACCTAGAGCTCAGAGAATAGTGTTACAGATAGCTACAGTGCCACTTCTTTGGATAATATTACTCCTATTTCCCTCTCTTATAGCAATGGAGGGGTTCTTGTGGAAAGTACCATAGCAATCTCTGTGTCCTCATACAATCGTAGTATTGATTCTGGTCTGATAAGTCTTTGACAATGTAATCCTATACGGTCTTGACCAACTGCTGTCTGGAGGACACTTATTTTGAAGTGGCTCCCTGTTGGTTTTATCTAGTTACATAAAGCCATCCTCAATTCAACTGCATAAAGCAGCCCTTCAAAATTTAACCCTAACCCTAACCCAATTCAACTGCATAAAGCAGCCCTTCAAAATGTGTTGGCTTTTTATTGTATACATAAAAAAGTGACATTCTCATAAAACATTCAAGTAAAATATATGACGTTTACACAAAATCCGTCCATGGAGCTGATTCCAGTCTGTTTTATCAAACACATAATGTGTTGCCTATAGGGGTCCATTGGTTTGTACAGTTCAACACATTTTAAGGCACAAGTAATAAGGTTTATGGATGACAAGGACAACTGACAACAAAATAATATTATTAAAAAGTAGGTCACAATAAAGCACAGAATGGCAATGGTTCACAATGTCCATGTCGCTGAACAGAGAACTACCCAACCCCCATCGTTAATAGTATGTTTTCACAATTATCTTCGTCGGTTATAGTGTATGTAAAAACTGCATTGCAAAATCATTGACAGCCACAGACAATGGTTCACAATGTTTTGATGTGTATTTTCAGAATTTGGACTCGGTTCTCTCTGTATATTGGAATTAACACGATGATACAAGTAACAGATTTACTTGATTACCATAATTCCTGTGCAGCGTCTAAAAATAATTCACACGCATTTAGCCTTTTACTCTACAAAGCCTGATCTTAAACACATACAAAAACATGCGCCTACCTGCATCGTTGCGTCCTGTCGTATATACTACACAAAACCCAACTGATATATTTTTAGCTGCTCGATAGACGGTAAGATACACTGGGATGCTCCGGCGGTGCCTCCCTTGCCCTCTGGCTCTCAGCAACGGAGCTGTCCGCTTCCTTCAAGTCGGAGGAGAGCGGACAAACGCACGCGACTGGGCGCGTTCACCAAGAGGAGCCTGGCGGCTGATGGGAAATGCAGTCAACTTGTTTTCCTGAACAGTTTGATAAAAGAATTGAACACTCTAATCCCCGACTAACATGGACAATTTTCTGTGATAAAATTATATAGATCCAGGAAATTGTGCACACCCCAATAAACTAGGTAATATATAATGTATACATAGGCCTACATCAACATTTTGTCAACGCTCACCATACGCACTATGTAAGAGCATGAATTAACTTATCACAAAAACATGGAAAATATAAGGTATTACTTTCATGACAATCTTTTAAGGTTTTTCCATACCTTACATATTGTTTTTTTATGTGGGCTTTGGGGCCTTTAAATGTTAACGAACAGTTAAGTAAGCTGATTGGTGTACCACATGTCAATCAAAGATTAGCTGACCACACGCAGGACATTCTCAGGTGGGTTCAATATCATGCGCTGCAAAAAACGCTACTGACCCAAAAACACGGCATTTTGTTTGTTAAACATGTAAATTGGAAGGAAACTTGGTTAAATGTGTATTTCAGCAAACCAGGACAGTAGCCTAATGTTGAGGGATAACAATTTAGTTAACTCTTGAATTGCGTGGATTTCCCCCACCACGGGGTGGAATATAATCGATAAAATAGCCTACTTTACTTTTGTGAATGACGTCTTAGTGAGACGCATGTTGAAACAACTTTAAAGAGCGGCCATGGTAGATTGTTTATAACAAGACGAGCCCTAGAAGCAAGACATTTCACTGAGCGAATGAGCCTTCTGACTTAAACAAGGAACAAGATATGAATCACCGTGTCTGTTAGTAGAAGACAGTGTCCACCTCTATCGTTTGTTTACATTAAGTAAAATTAAAAATCTTCCTATATCTTCCTAACTCTATTCCTATTTATAAGAAATGGTTGTATAATATTTTTCCCAACCAAACGGTT
The DNA here is from genome assembly GCA_026901105.3 of Galaxias olidus. Classification (NCBI taxonomy): domain Eukaryota; kingdom Metazoa; phylum Chordata; class Actinopteri; order Galaxiiformes; family Galaxiidae; genus Galaxias; species Galaxias olidus. Next base: position 29,937 of record JAPMUY010008171.1, read on the forward strand.
GCTGTTGTTTACATTTTTTCAATCCTAACCTCTCCTTATCTTTTCTACAGTAATATCTTACCATGGAGGACCCAGTGGATACCCTCATCCAAGACTACAGTTCTCAACTCTTCCAGTTCTATCAGAACAGCAGTTCTTTTAACCTTGGCACTGCAACCATCCTTACCGCGGTCTATGGTGTGTGGGCCATGTTTTGTATGCCAGGGCTCAAAGTGCCATTTAGGCTTAAGGTATCACCTCTCACACTTACTAACACTCTTTCTCTCACGTTCACACTTTCATCCCCTGTACACGCTGCTCCACATATATTTACTACTTCACAAAGCCCCACCTCTCTCTCTCTGTATTTCTCTCTCCACAATCAAGTACCACTATGACAGCCATATTGTATTTGTTATAGCCATGGTATTTCTCTAAGCACTACAGTATACTAGTACTGCAATACCAAATGGCAATAAATATTGTTGAGGAAGGCATTTGGATCAAGTCAATAATTATAAAGATCACAGTCCAATAAAGATGGTACTAATAGTGTTAGAAGACATTTTATATAAACACTTAGGCCTATGGGGCTTAATATAATAGCATCTTAGCAGTTAGTTCACTGCATTGTAATGCGTTTTGTAGGTGCCGTATTTGCCATCAACCAAGGAGCAGACATCAAATGTCATGAGGCTCCTTAAAGGCAGGAAAGGTCTGCTGGCTGACCTGGGGTCAGGGGATGGGAGACTGGTACGTCTATGGAGCTTTACTTTGGTCACGACTTTAGTTATATGATAACAACAAAATACACCATAACTTTTTTGCTACGACACCGCCACTCTTGCAGGTGTTTGAGGCGTCGTCCGCTGGGTTTCAGTGCACTGGCTTTGAAATCAACCCCTTGCTGCTAGCCTTCTCCATAAGCAGGGCCTGGTGGAGAGGACTACCACACACCCAGGCTACCTTCGTCAAACAAGATCTCTGGAAGGTGTGTGAGGGTGTGTAATGGTGTGTGTGTGTGTGTGTGTGTGTGTGTGTGTGTGTGTGTGTGTGTGTGTGTGTGTGTGTGTGTGTGTGTGTGTGTGTGAGAGAGTAATGGTGGAAGGTGTGTGTGTGTGTGTGTGTGTGTGTGTGTGTGTGTGTGTGTGTGTGTGTGTGTGTGTGTGTGTGTGTGTGTGTGTGTGAGTAATGGTGGAAGGTGTGTGTGTGTGTGTGTGTGTGTGTGTGTGTGTGTGTGTGTATGTGTGTGTGTGTGTGCGTGTGTAATGGTGGTGTGTATGTGTAATGGTTGATTAGCGGCACAACACTGGCACATTGACTCAACCTAAGTTTAACATATATAGGTAACAGTACACATGCTATGTAGTATGGTGATAGTACCACGGGGGTTAGGCTAAGACCTAAGTAACCCAAATCCTACGTTTATCATGTATAGATAACAGCCACATAGCGATAATAGCATGAGTTTGATCCTGAGGCTAAGTGTTTATGGGGTTTGACCTAAGTAACCCAAACGCTAGAGTACAGTGATAATAGCACGAGTTTGATCCTGCGACTGTTTCCCTGATGTAAGGTTGGGTTGTGTTTATCTTTTGGCAGACTGATCTTTCGCGCTACTACAATGTGACTGTATTTCTGGGACCTGCAGTGGTAAGTTTGTACCTTCTGAGGTTTTGATTTGCAAACTTATACGTAAATAGGCAACAGAAAATGGTTGAAAAACAGATAGTCTATGTACTTAGAAATAGACTGTGCAGTAAATGTATTTCTGTATTAAGAGATCTCTAGTGCCTACATTGCACCAACTAAACATGACAATAACACCAAGGCATTGCTACATGTCTTTGTTGGATTAGACATAATATTCTGCAAGCTACTTTAGTCAGCCTTGAGCGAATCTGCTGTGAAAATCAGGAAAATGGGTTCTTTGGGGCATTTTAGGACAGAACATACTTTTAATGCAATAAGCTAACAGATAAGCAAAATACAACACAATTATACAAATACAAAGAAAGTATTAAATCAACTGCAAATCCGACACCAATAGAAAGTTGGTATTTTCAGATTTGCAAGATATTGTGCACCTGACAAAAGTCTGGCCTCGCCTCTGCACTGTTCCACAGATGGGTGTTCTGGAGGAGAAATTACAAAGAGAACTTCCTGTTGATGCCAGAGTGGTGGTCTGTCGTTTCCCCTTCCCTCATTGGCCGCACACCTGTTCCGAGGGGCTGGGATTGGACCAGGTGTGGGCCTATGACATGTGTACAGTCTGCAAGCAAAGCCCAAGGCTATCCTAATGGTGCATGCAAAGATAACGTCAAGATCCGGTTAAAATATTATTACCTTCAGCTTCAAATGTCCACAAAAGCCATAACAGTGTGTTCCTTGTTTTGCTATATGTATAAACAAGTATGCATTTCAACTATTACAGCTGCTTCTTTGAAATGGCCAACAGTCAAATTATACCACTCATTTATCATTAACATCCAATAATCATAGAATAATTGTGAATAATTTATATTTGCAAATATACACGCTCTACTCTTCAATGTGTTATTCCCTTAAACTTACACTCAGTTCATTGTGAAACCCCTCTTTATTAAGTTGAATCTGAACAGTATTACAGTTCAACAGAGACGTATTATTGAAGAGTAAAGAAATTACACATTCCTTTCTCTAGTCACTTTCTGCTCACTCAAGTGTGAAGGAAATTTATAACTTTGAAATTACCTTATTAAACGCGGTACACAGCATCATCACTTACAAAAACTATTGTTTGAATTAGATATTCATTGAATTAAGATGTTTACCCTCAAAATGTTTCTGATTACTTGGTCATGCATAAAATAATGAAACTAATTAAAACACCTTGCGAATGTAAAATGCCTCCATTTTGCACTTCAGCAGAGCTTTAATCAATCGCTGAATTAGAATCTCTGATTAGACACTGAATCAAAGATCTGAAATCTCTGATTAGACCCTGAATCAAACATCTGGAGCCATGTAGTCGTCTTCAAGGCAGCTCCAACGAGGATCAGGACTGCTTTGATAGTTAGCGTAGATGTTGTTCTCCTGTAGCTCCTCATCGTACATCATATAGTCCTGCTCACTGTCCTGGCTCTCGGTCTCTGAACAACTCGGGGGCTGTGCATTTACAAGCCTGTCCAGCTGCAGGTTCTCATATTCATTTCCATAGTCGCCGTGGTTCTCTGGCTGAGTGCTCCAGCCCTCCATGGGAAAGGCATGCATTGGGCAAATAGATGAGGCTTCTGGGCTGGGTGGAGAAGATGGTGCTTTACCTCTCATGGGACCAGGTAGAGCCGACGCTGGGTCCTCTTGTCTTCTCTGCCAATGCCAGAAATACTTCCCCTGCCAGCGGTAACGAAACCACCAGTATGCCACCCCGCCACTTACCCCTAACACAGCAAACACCCCCACAATGACTCCCACCAGAGTAGCAGGGTCCGTGGTCTGGGGGCAGCTGATGGTGGAGTTGCAGACGGAGGACATGGCAGCCTGTGTAGGACAGTGACTGAAGAGCTCAATGAGGAAACTCAGTTTCTCAGAAGTTTGCCTCTGTCAGAAAGAAATAGAAGAAAACACGTCTGGGGCCTTTCTCCAGTTATAGAGCTGTGGCTGAAAACGTGCCGCCTGTATCAAGCCACACATTTCACTTACAATACTGAAAGCAATGTCTAGCTTGTAGATGCAGCTATTGTTTTTCCTGTGTACCCATCACTTGTGTGACTAAATGTTTTATTTTATTTTTGTTACATTGCAATCATTTAGCAGACGCTTTTTTTCAAAGCGACTTACTAAAAACTGTGCTTTCAACAAGAGAAGCTAAAAACCACAAGTCAGGAAGATAAAATAAGTGCATCCCTGACCTAATCACCTAGATAAGAGCTAAGCAAGTGCTGCGTTAAACATCAGGATGCAAAAGCAGAACCATTGCAAACCTAATACAAACTATTTCTTAGTACAAACAATTACTTAGTATATCAAATATAAGTGCAGGGTAGGTGCAACATGTTACATTTAAGAACCAAAATGGAGTAAAACAGGTGAGTCTTCAAGGTTCGACGGAAAGTGTACAAAGACGTAGCTGTCCTCATGTTTGTGGGGAGGTCATTCCACCAATGAGGGACAAGGACAGAGTAAAGTCGTGACCGGGGTGCTAGGCTGCCCTTTGCACGGAGTGAGGGGGCAACAGGGCAGCATCTGGCAGCAGAGCACAGGGGGCAATAGGGCAGCATCTGGCAGCAGAGCACAGGGGGCAATAGGGCAGCATCTGGCAGCAGAGCACAGGGGGCAATAGGGCAGCATCTGGCAGCAGAGCACAGGGGGCAATAGGGCAGCATCTGGCAGCAGAGCACAGGGGGCAATAGGGCAGCATCTGGCAGCAGAGCACAGGGGGCAACAGGGCAGCATCTGGCAGCAGAGCACAGGGGGCAATAGGGCAGCATCTGGCAGCAGAGCACAGGGGGCAACAGGGCAGCATCTGGCAGCACAGGGGGCAATAGGGCAGCATCTGGCAGCAGAGCACAGGGGGCAATAGGGCAGCATTTGGCAGCAGAGCACAGGGGGCAACAGGGCAGCATCTGGCAGCACAGGGGGCAATAGGGCAGCATCTGGCAGCACAGGGGGCAATAGGGCAGCAGAGCACAGGGGTTGGGACGGGGTCTGAGCATCGATTGTAGGAGGGTGCAGTTCCAGTCATCGCCCAGTAGGCTAGGACAAGTGACTTGAATTTGATGCATTCTGCTGCTGGCATTCAGTGTGGAGTAGAGGGGTGGGTTAGGGTTAGGGTTAAGGTTAGGGTTTGGGTTAGGGTTAGGGTTTAGGGTTAGGGTTAGGGTTAGGGTTAGGGTTAGGGTTAGGGTTAAGGTTAGGGTTAACCAGTGCAGTGTGTGGAGGGTTAGGGTTAAGGTTAGGGATAGGGTTAAGGTTAGGGTTAGCCAGTGCAGTGTGTGAAGCAGAGGAGTGGGTTAGGGTCAGCGTTAGGGTCAGGGGTCAGGGTCAGGGTCAGGGTTGGGGTCAGGGTCAGGGTCAGGGTTAACCAGTGCAGTGTGTGGAGTAGAGGGGTGGGTTAGGGTTAGGGTTAAGGTTAGGGTTAGCCAGTGCAGTGTGTGGAGTAGAGGGGTGGGTTAGGGTTAGGGTCAGGGTTAGGGTTAGCCAGTGCAGTGTGTGGAGCAGAGGAGTGGGTTAGGGTCAGGGTCAGGGTTGGGGTTAGCCAGTGCAGTGTGTGGAGTAGAGGGGTGGGTTAGGGTTAGGGTCAGGGTTAGGGTTATGGTAAGGGTTAGGGTTAGCCAGTGCAGTGTGTGGAGCAGAGGAGTGGGTTAGGGTCAGGGTTAGGGTTAGCCAGTGCAGTGTGTGGAGCAGAGGAGTGGGTTAGGGTTAGGGTTAGGGTCAGGGTTAGGGTTAGGATCAGACTGAAGATCAAACGAGTGGCTGCATTCTGGATGAGCTGAAGGGGTTTGATGGCTCACAGTCAACCCAGCCAAGAGGGAGTTGCAGTGGTCCAGATGCAAGATGACAAGGGCCTGGACTATGACCTGTGCAGCCTCTCTTGTAAGGAAGGGCCGTATCCTCCTGATGTTGTAGAGAAGGAATCTGCAAGAGCAGAACTTGTTAGTAGAAGTGAGTTCTTATTATGATGTTATGCATAATGCCCTTTACAAGAATTCAGCTCAATTATTTGGTAAATAATATGATATTTACCTAATTTTGTGGAAATCTGGTATTTGGTTTAGTTCAAAACATCTGTAGCACAATTTACAGTATATTGTATGCTCTCACTGCATTCCTCCAATAGGTAGGTATATTGTATGCTCCCACTGCATTCCTCCAATAGGTAGGTATATTGTATGCTCTCACTGCATTCCTCCAATAGGGAGGTATATTGTATGCTCTCACTGCATTCCTCCAATAGGGAGGTATATTGTATGCTCTCACTGCATTCCTTCAATAGGTATATTGTATGCTCTCACTGCATTCCTCCAATAGGTAGGTATATTGTTACAATTATAGTATAGCTGGTCACGCTTTAGACTAAACTGAAAATGTATATTGAACGTTAGCTTCAGAAATCCCTGATGCAATGGTGTATATCAGTACTAACATCATTTTTAATGGTGTAAGGAATAAATACATTGAATGTCATATATACATGTAGACATTGTGATGAAATTGTTTGGTTTTGTAAATCATTCCGCATTTCCATGCAGATAATTTAGAGCAGAGATGCCGTTTTGTGCAGTGAACCTGCTGTTGCATGTTGCTGAATTAATACCAATACTGGAAGCTTTTGAATGTATATTTGCAAGTGTTTGTGAATGAGTTGTATTTAGGTGGGCTGGTCAGCTTTATTATGAGGAATTAGATGAAAGGTGCGGTACAATATGCATAATACATGATGTTTTGTTTCTGTGGTTTTAAGGCAAGCACATACGACACATAATATGTACATTTTATGTTAACCACTAGATGGTGTCCAAATCCTATTTACTGTAAAGGATGGACTTCAACTGAGTCACACACCTTTTTCAAACAACTGTGCCTTGTAGGACCAGAGCACAGTCTGTTTCAGTAGTAAAGTGAAAAAAACGGTGGCGTAATACCAGGCTGAAGAATCACACTACGCTGCTTCTTCAACATATTTCATGTCCATTGTGATATAAATTGTGATCCTAGATTAGAACCTCTTAAAAGTTGAATCGATCTGGGTACCCTCTTTGAATGCATTTTTAAAGAGACTTTTAAAGAGTAGTATAATAACACGTGCAATTCCATGCGTTGGTGTGATTGTAGACATTGATATTATTGGCGTTGAGGTCTGCGTTCTTGTCCAACGCTGCAAACTGGTGGAGAACCCATGCTGATGACGTAAAATGTTAGGGGCGGACCGTTCTTTATAAAGCCCTGCACGACATATCCACGACCTACAACAAACCCGTGCACTGCCAGACAGAGAATGAATATACTAAGGACTATCGCTAACCAACCTTCAAGCAACACAAAGATGTGTGAACACTCGTTGAACAAACCTTCCGATATCAAACGGAAGAAATCAGACGAGCATGTTCAAGCCACACAAGAATTATCACGGATTATTACAGATCCTTCAACGGGGAAATGCTACTGCCGTGGAAAAGTCCTTGGAAAGGTAAAATCGAACAACTTCTGTTATAACTAATCATGGATGCATTTCTGAGTGTCTTCAGCCTGCGATATTTTTCATGGTCAAGGGGCGAATTCCAATACAGTCCGTTTTCTTTGTTAGTCTTTTAATTAATGTGAACCTGTTATAGTTTCATAACTATCATAGTTATAGATTGATTCATCATTATCGTTTGCTTGTTACTTTGTGGCTTTTATTTGTTGCTGCATTTTTATAAATTTTTTGCTGGAAAATATATATCAGTCCCCTAATATGTTGCTATTCTGCACAGGGAGGGTTTGCCAAATGTTACGAATTCACAGACTTGGCAACAGGCAAAGTGTTCGCTGCTAAAATAATTCCACACACGCGCGTTTCCAAGCCGCACCAAAGGGAAAAGGTAAGCTATGCCTAACGGACTGCCATCTGCGGGGACTCTCTCAAATGTAATTCTTTGTAGCCATAATTGCTGTGTTCAACAATGCTCATTTCACACTAACATAATATTATGATCAATTGATTCCTTTTTTTCTCTTCCACAGATTGACAGAGAGATAGAGCTCCACCGGGTTCTGCATCACAGACACATTGTTCATTTCTACCACCACTTCGAAGACAAAGACAACATCTATATCCTGTTGGAATATTGCAGTCGACGCGTAAGTGTAGCTAAACCCACCACAATCCCAATCAACACATTAAGTCAACCGAATCCAGCAAACAAGGGATGTTAATTGAAAACGTTTTGATAATTCAATAAGATATGCACCCCTAAACTTATCTTTCAAAGTGTTCTGTTATTTTACTGACGCTACCTGCTGTGTATGTCTGTTGCAGTCACTGGCCCACATCTTGAAAGCCCGTAAGGTTCTGACAGAGCCTGAGGTTAGGTACTACCTGAGACACATTGTGTCTGGCCTGAGATACCTCCATGAACAGGAGATACTGCATAGAGACCTCAAACTTGGTGGGTCTGCTTTGTTGTGAGATGCTGCTCTGTTCCACATGGAACAGTCCTTTCTCGTCTTGGTTTTCTCCTACAACAATAGACAATGTTTTTGTTTCGCTCAAGCTTGTTAGTTGAACAATTTGACAAACCGATCAGTCATAGCTTATTGTTTAGTGTTAGTCATTATGTTTACAACATGTGTGTTGGCATGGTTTTGTTTGTTTACAACATGTGTGTTGGTGTGGTTTTGTTTGTTTACAACATGTGTGTTGGTATGGTTTTGTTTGTTTACAACATGTGTGTTGGTATGGTTTTGTTTGTTTACAACATGTGTGTTGGTATGGTTTTGTTTGTTTACAACATGTGTGTTGGTGTGGTTTTGTTTGTTTACAACATGTGTGTTGGTGTGGTTTTGTTTGTTTACAGAATGCCAGTTAGTATGGTTTTGTTTGTTTACAGAATGCCAGTTAGTATGGTTTTGTTTGTTTACAGAATGCCAGTTAGTATGGTTTTGTTTGTTTACAGAATGTCACTTAGTACAGTTTTGTTTGTTTACAGAATGTCACTTAGTACAGTTTTGTTTGTTTACAGAATGCCAGTTAGTATGGTTTTGTTTGTTTACAGAATGCCAGTTAGTATGGTTTTGTTTGTTTACAGAATGCCAGTTAGTATGGTTTTGTTTGTTTACAACATGTGTGTTGGCATGGTTTTGTTTGTTTACAGAATGTCACTTAGTACAGTTTTAAGCCATTTTTTAGTTCCAACCAACTCACGTTTGTTTCCTCTGCATGTTTTAATGCACAGCTTTCTTTTCTCATTTGACAATTCTATCATTCCCTAGACACCGTCTGACATGGCAGTTATGCTGGCTCTGGCAATTAGATTCTATACCAATTACAGGCTTGCAAGCATTTAAAAACAATTTATATGCCATTCCTACAGTATTCTCTTTTCCAAAATTGAAGAAAAAGACATACTGTTAATCTTTTTGTAAATGTGTTTGGTGTTCAATATGTGTTTTTGAGGACAGATACTTACTACGAATGTTTTTGTAAGGTGTTTGGTGTTCAATATATGTTTTTTCGAGGAAAGATACTACTAATGTTTGTGTAAGGTGTTTGGTTGTTTAATAAGAGTTTTGGAGGAAAGATACTACTAATGTTTGTGTTTGGCTGTTTAATGAGAGTTTTGGGTTTGAATGGTTTCTCCCCGTCTGCTCCTGATAGGAAACTTCTTCATCACTGAGGCCATGGACCTGAAGGTGGGGGACTTTGGGCTGGCGGCAAAGCTGGAGCCGGTGGAAAACCGCAGGCGCACGATCTGCGGCACGCCCAACTACCTGTCCCCCGAGGTGCTCAACAAGCAAGGCCACGGCTGTGAGTCTGATGTCTGGGCCCTGGGCTGTGTCATGTAAGTCAAACGTCTGGTACGAGTCATGTTAGGGTTAGGGTTGGTCATGTTAGGGTTGGTCATGTTAGGGTTAGGGTTAGGGTTGGTCATGTTAGGGTTGGTCATGTTAGGGTTGGTCATGTTAGGGTTGGTCATGTTAGGTTTGGTCATGTTAGGTTTGGTCATGTTAGGTTTAGGGTTGGTCATGTTAGGGTTGGTCATGTTAGGGTTGGTCATGTTAGGGTTAGGGTTGGTCATGTAAGTCCAACGTCTGGTACGAGTCATGTTAGAGTTAGGGTTGGTCTAGTTAGGGTTGGTCATGTTAGGGTTGGTCATGTTAGGGTTTGGTCATGTTAGGGTTGGTCATGTTAGGTTTAGGGTTGGTCATGTTAGGGTTGGTCATGTTAGGATTAGGGTTGGTCATGTTAGGTTGGTCATGTTAGAGTTAGGGTTGGTCATGTTAGAGTTGGTCATGTTAGGGTTAGGGTTGGTCATGTTAGGGTTAGGGTTGGTCATGTTAGAGTTGGTCATGTTAGGGTTAGGGTTGGTCATGTTAGGGTTGGTCATGTTAGGGTTAGGGTTGGTCATGTTAGGGTTAGGGTTGGTCATGTTAGGGTTAGGGTTGGTCATGTTAGGGTTAGGGTTGGCCATGTTAGGGTTAGGGTTGGTCATGTTAGGGTTGGTCATGTTAGGGTTAGGGTTGGTCATGATAGGGTTGGTCATGTTAGGATTGGTCATGTTAGGGTTAGGGTTGGTCATGTTAGGGTTGGTCATGTTAGGGTTAGGGTTGGTCATGTTAGGGTTAGGGTTGGTCATGTTAGGATTAGGGTTGGTCATGTTAGGATTGGTCATGTTAGGGTTAGTGCGGATTGGTGCAGCATCAGCAGTAATGCGGGCGTTGTACTGGACCGTTGTGGTGAAGAAGGAGCTGAGCCGAAAGGCGAAACTCGCGATTTACCAGTCGGTCTACGTTCCAACCCTCACCTATGGTCATGAGCTTTGGGTAGTGACCGAAAGAATAAGATCGCGAGTGCAAGCGGCTGTAATGTGTTTCCTCCGTAGGGTGGCTGGGCTCAGCCTTAGGGATAGGGTAAAGTGCTCGGTCATTCCGAGGGAGCTCGGAGTAGAGCCGCTGCTCCTTCGCGTCGAAAGGAGCCAGATGAGGTGGTACGGGCATCTGATTAGGATGCCTCCTGGGCACCTCCCGTTGGAGGTTTTCCGGGCACGCCTTACTGGTAGGAGACCCCGGGGTAGACCCAGAACACGCTGGCGAGATTATATATCTCGTCTGGCCTGGGAACGCCTCGGGATCCTCCAGGAGGATCTAGAAAGCATTGCTGGGGATAGGGACGGCTGGAATATCCTGCTGAGCCTGCTGCCACCACAACCTGGCCCTGGATAAGCGGTGGAAAATGGATGGATGGATGGATGGATATTTAGCTTGTGTACATAATCACTAGCTTATGTACAGGGGATTTCAGGTTTTCAGCGATATGAGTTTTACTGGTTTTTCAAGGCGAATGAAACGGAAAGACGCTCCACACAGCATGTTGCAGCAGGAGAAAGAATAGACAGATAACAAGCTAAACTCATGTACAAAACATTTTCTCAGGATTTCTTTTCTCCTCTGGCTTCTCTACAGGCAGTTGAAAATGGATGTTATAAAAGCTGTCTTCCTCCTACGTCCCTCTAGGTACACTATTCTCTTGGGCAGGCCCCCGTTTGAGACCACCAACCTAAAGGAGACCTACAGGTGTATCCGTGAGGCACGCTACTCCCTGCCCTCCTCCCTGTCTGCTCCAGCTAAACACCTGATCAGCATTATGCTGTCCAAGACCCCCACAGACAGGCCCCAGCTCCACCATATCCTTCGGCACGACTTCTTTGCACAGGTAAAGGTGTTTCTGTGTGTCTGTGTGTGAGAAGGACAGCGTAATGACTTGTGTAGTTGATTTAATTTACACATTGGCACACACTTGCATGCATATGTGCTAGAGCCTGAAGAACAGCGGCCTCTCTCTAACCACAGGGCTTCACCCCAGACAAGCTGTCCTCCAGCTGCTGCCTCACGGCCCCAGACCTCCAGCACACAAGCCCTGCCCAAAGCTTCTTCAAGAAGGCTGCTGCCGCTCTGTTTGGAGGGGGCAGGAAAGACAAAGCCAAGTATTTAGAGACTCTCAGTAAGCGCTTTGATATTCTAACTACTTCTGAAGGATTCTTGGAAGTGTTTGAATTGGATAATGAGTGATGATAAAGTAGCCACTATTAATGTTGGTTAGGTTATTGATTAACTATTCTTTGAATACTTAATAGGATAGTTTGCTGCTTCTGCAAAAACAATCAAACCCAACAGACTATGGTTCCACTTTGTAATGTTAGGTTAGCAAAGGCATCTTTTTAAATGTTCTGCTGTTTTGTTTAAAGCCATGTAGAAGAGCTTTGTCCAGAGGCTGTTTGTCTCTAACGGTGGCTGCTTGTCATTTCACAGACAGGATGGCCAGAGAGGAAGAGGAGATGAACCGCCTGAGGAAGGACCTGAGACAGACTTCTATCAGCAACCCTGTTTGTAGCAGACAGACCTCAGAGGTTATTATCAGCCTGTTTGTAGCAGACAGACCTCAGAGGTTATTATCAGCCTGTTTGTAGCAGACAGACCTCAGAGGTTATTATCAGCCTGTTTGAAGCAGACAGACCTCAGAGGTTATTATCAGCCTGTTTGTAGCAGACAGACCTCAGAGGTTATTATCAGCCTGTTTGAAGCAGACAGACCTCAGAGGTTATTATCAGCCTGTTTGTAGCAGACCCCAGAGGTTACTTTCAGCCTGTTTGCAGCAGACCTCAGGTCAGTCTACTGGACTCTACTGTCAAACTTTCACTGTGGGAACATTCCTAAAGTTTTCTCTTAAGGACTGAGTTCAAATTTTGTTGAAAATATTTTTTCTTTTTCTTCATACACCTCCATAAATGTCAAGGAGAAAAAGTATTAGGAAATTAAACATTTCAACCATAAACTGGCCACTGGTTTTGCACTGCCCGTTTTTGATGGACAGACCACAACTTTCTTACTGTTAATTGTTAAAAGATATCTTTTGTCCATAGGTAACCTTTTTCCTATCCGTCTCTTCCTCATCTTGTTTTTCCCACCAGGATTCTAAGCCCCTATGTGCCCCCTCAGTGCGACTGGTAGCCCCCATTAAAGAAAACATTTCCAGCGGCAACAAGCAGCAGTTGAGGGACACCATCCGAATGCTCGTCAGGGGATCACTGGGCAGTTGCAGCAGCAGCAGCAGTGAATGTAAGTGGACTAGGCGAAGCATGACACAGCATTTTGGGGTTTATCACCCCTTTCTGTGGCTATTATGAGTCCACCTTACAAGACAGAGCAAAGGTAACATTTAACCGACTCACCTTCTCAAGCAGTAGGGACTTGCACACCTTTCTTAAAATGAAGTAATGTAGAGATTCAATGTATTTGTTAGGTTAGTTTAGGATTCATTGGGAGAAGAGATGTGTCACAGCAGGTCTGGATATGTTGTGTTACACTGTGTGTGTGTGTGTGTGTGTGTGTGTGTGTGGGGGGGGGGGGGGGGGGGGTCTGGATATGTTGTGTTACACTGTGTGTGTGTGTGGGGGGGGGGGGGTCTGGATATGTTGTGTTACACTGTGTGTGTGTGTGTGGGGGGGGCGGGGTCTGGATATGTTGTGTTACTTTGTGTGTGTGTGTGTGTGTGTGTGTGTGTGTGTGTGTGTGCATATGTTGTGTTACTGTGTGGGGGTCTGTATATGTTGTGTTACTGTGTGTGTGTGGGTCTGTATATGTTGTGTTACTGTGTGGGGGTCTGTATATGTTGTGATACTGTGTGTGTGTGTGTGTGTGGGTCTGCATATGTTGTGTTATTGTGTGTGTGTGTCTGGGTTAGTATATGTTGTGATACTGTGTGTGTGTGTGTGTGTATGTTGTGTTACTGTGTGTGTGTGTGTCTGTATATGTTGTGATCCTGTGCGTGTGTCTGTATGTGTGTGTGTGTGTGTGTGTGTATATGGTGTGTGTGTGTGTGTATGTTGTGTTACTGTGTGTGTGTGTGTGTTGTGTTACTGTGTGTGTGTGTGTCTGTATATGTTGTGTTACTGTGTGTGTGTGTGTGTCTGTATATGTTGTGATCCTGTGTGTGTGTTTGTGTGTGTGTCTGTATATGTTGTGATCCTGTGTGTGTGTGTGTGTGTATATGTTGTGTTACTGTGTGTGTGTGTGTATATGTTGTGTTACTATGTGTGTGTGTGTATATGTTGTGTTACTGTGTGTGGGTCTGTATATGTTGTGTTACTGTGTGTGGGTCTGTATATGTTGTGATACTGTGTGTGTGTATGTGTGTGTATATATGTTGTGTTACTGTGTGTGTGTGTGTGTGTGTGTCTGTATATGTTGTGTTACTGTGTGTGTGTGTGTGTATATGTTGTGTTATTGTGTGTGTGTGTGTGTGTGTGTGTGTGTGTGTGTGTGTGTGTGTGTGTGTGTGTGTGTGTGTGTATATGTTGTGTTACTGTGTTTGTGTGTGTGTGTATATGTTGTGTTACTGTGTGTGTGTGTGTGTATATGTTGTGTTACTGTGTGTGAGTTGATATATTGTCCTTTGGAGGCAGGTCTTGAAGACAGTACAATGGTCAGTGTGGCTGACACTGTCACCAGAGTCCTGAGGGGGTGTCTAGAAAATATGTTGGATGGTATGTACAGTAACTCACAAGAACACATTTAAGATCTCATAAAATATTATTACTATTATTAAATTGTATTTAAATATGTTGTCACCTTCTAGCATCTTTAACAGCAATGGAAAGCCATGTATTTAAATGGAACTGACAAGCATTGCCAGTAGCTCTAATGGGCCATTAGTTACCTTTTCCCTGTTTGTGTTCTCCAGTGGACCACATCCCCACAGAGAGCGTAGGCAGCAGTGGCTTCCAGTGGGTAACCAAATGGGTGGACTACTCCAACAAGTATGGCTTTGGCTACCAGCTGTCAGACTACACTGTAGGAGTGCTCTTCAACAACGGAACGCACATGAGCCTACTGGCCGACAAGAAGTGAGTTCTGTGAGCTGTTACAGAAGACTAATGCACTTCTGTTTTGTTCTGCTTCAAACAGCCTGTCATCACACAGTGCAGTTACTCTGCCAGTCCAGTTAGAGATCTGATGGGGCAGGAAAAGGCCACTCTAGTTAGACATGATTAAGTATGAAGTTCAAAGGAAGTTGATTTGGCGTGAGAGGGCATTCTTCAAAGGAAAGGAAAACTTGTCATTAGTTGCTCAACAGATCAAACAGAGAGCCATTGGTTTCAATGCATGATGGGAGTTGGTGTTCCAAGACCGCGTTGAGGGATATGTCAGCTTCAATGTTTTCACCTCATTGCTTACATGTTTAAAGCTCACTTGCAATCATTTAGCACTGGTTATAGAAATTGAATAAGTAAAACAATGGGGGGATTCCAATTGTATAACAAAAGATGGCAGACACTGATGCAGCACACAGGCTATCCCCCGATTCATTATTCCCTGTATGATGTGTTGTTGCTTCCTCATCTCGAAGTGTAACCCCCCCCCAATGTACCCCTCAGAACAATCCACTACTATGCTGAACTGGGTCAGTCCTCCGTCTTCAGCACTGGTGACACCCCAGAACCCTTTGCTGGACAGGTCACCATCCTCAAGTACTTTACCCACTACATGGAGGAGAACCTTATGGATGTAAGAACTCCCTTCATTAAGGCTTTACCTGTTGTATGATTATAATCTGGTTTCTATGTGATATCCTTTCTGTAACTCTGGGTTATTGCTTATAAATAAAGTCTACACTTTATCTAGTGCTCTCGTTAGTATCCCCTTCATACTAGAGTTAGGGTTAAGTAAATAAAGTCTACACCGTATCTAGTGCTCTCATTAGGGTCCCCTTCATCAAAGTGATGAAGTGTACAAAATGAAGCAGAGCCTTTTTGGTGAACTCATCAGGGTCCCCTTCATCAACGTGATGAAGTGTACAAAATGAAGCAGAGCCTTTTTGGTGAACTCATCAGGGTCCCCTTCATCAACGTGTCCCTCGGCTTTGTCTCAGGGTGGGGATCTTCCCAACGTCACTGACACCAGGAAACCCAAACTTTACCTGCTGCAGTGGCTGAAGTCAGACCGCGCCCTCATGATGCTCTTCAACGACGGCACTTTCCAGGTAAATTGCCCTCCATTTGCTTTCTGCCTGTCTGTCTCTCTCTGTCTGTCTGTCTCTCTCTCTGGCTATGGTATGGCTGTCTGTCTCTCTCTCTGGCTATGGTATGGCTGTCTGTCTCTCTCTCTCTGGCTATGGTATGGCTGTCTGTCTCTCTCTCTGGCTATGGTATGGCTGTCTGTCTCTCTCTGGCTATGGTATGGCTGTCTGTCTCTCTCTGGCTATGGTATGGCTGTCTGTCTCTCTCTGGCTATGGTATGGCTGTCTGTCTCTCTCTCTGGCTATGGTATGGCTGTCTGTCTCTCTCTCTGGCTATGGTATGGCTGGCTGTCTGTCTCTCTGGCTATGGTATGGCTGTCTGTCTGTCTCTCTCTGGCTATAGTCTGTGTCTCTGTCTATAGTCTGTGTCTCTGTCTGGCTATAGTCTGTCTCTCCATCTATAGTCTGTGTCTTTGTCTATAGTCTGTCTGTGTCTCTGTCTGGCTATAGTCTGTCTGTCTGTCTCTGTCTGGCTATCGTCTGTCTGTCTGTCTCTGTCTGGCTATAGTCTGTCTGTCTGTCTCTGTCTGGCTATAGTCTGTCTCTCTGGCTATAGTCTGTGTCTTTGTCTATAGTCTGTCTGTGTCTCTTTCTGGCTATAGTCTGTCTGTCTGTCTCTCCGTCTATAGTCTGTCTCTCCGTCTATAGTCTGTGTCTCTGGCTATAGTCTGTGTCTCTGTCTGGCAATAGTCTGTCTGTCTGTCTGTCTGGCTATAGTCTGTCTCTCCGTCTATAGTCTGTGTCTCCGTCTATAGTCTGTCTCTCCGTCTATAGTCTGTCTCTCCGTCTATAGTCTGTGTCTCTGTCTTGTCTTTCCAAAGACACACTCTACACTTCCTGTTTAGCGTTTTGCCTGTTTGTCTGTCTCTGCTGGGCCCTGTCTGTCTCTGCTGGGCCCTGTCTGTCTCTGCTGGGCCCTGTCTGTCTCTGCTGGGCCCTGTCTGTCTCCCTGTCTGTCTCTGCCGGGCCCTGTCTGTCTCTGCTGGGCCCTGTCTGTCTCCCTGTCTGTCTCTGCTGGGCCCTGTCTGTCTCTGCTGGGCACTGTCTGTCTCTGCTGGGCACTGTCTGTCTCTGCTGGGCCCTGTCTGTCTCTGCTGGGCCCTGTCTGTCTCCCTGTCTGTCTCTGCCGGGCCCTGTCTGTCTCTGCCGGGCCCTGTCTGTCTCTGCCGGGCCTTGTCTGTCTCCCTGTCTGTCTCTGCTGGGCCCTGTCTGTCTCCCTGTCTGTCTCTGCTGGGCCCTGTCTGTCTCTGCCGGGCCCTGTCTGTCTCCCTGTCTGTCTCTGCTGGGCCCTGTCTGTCTCTGCCGGGCCCTGTCTGTCTCCCTGTCTGTCTCTGCTGGGCCCTGTCTGTCTCCCTGTCTGTCTCTGCCGGGCCCTGTCTGTCTCTGCCGGGCCCTGTCTGTCTCTGCTGGGCCCTGTCTGTCTCCCTGTCTGTCTCTGCCGGGCCCTGTCTGTCTCTGCCGGGCCCTGTCTGTCTCTGCCGGGCCCTGTCTGTCTCTGCCGGGCCCTGTCTGTCTCTGCCGGGCCCTGTCTGTCTCTGCCGGGCCCTGTCTGTCTCTGCCGGGCCCTGTATGTCTCTGCCGGGCCCTGTCTGTCTCCGTCTGTCTCTGCCGGGCCCTGTCTGTCTCTGCCGGGCCCTGTCTGTCTCTGCCGGGCCCTGTCTGTCTCCCTGTCTGTCTCTGCCGGGCCCTGTCTGTCTCCCTGTCTGTCTCTGCTGGGCCCTGTCTGTCTCCCTGTCTGTCTCTGCCGGGCCCTGTCTGTCTCTGCTGGGCCCTGTCTGTCTCCCTGTCTGTCTCTGCTGGGCCCTGTCTGTCTCCCTGTCTGTCTCTGCCGGGCCCTGTCTGTCTCCCTGTCTGTCTCTGCTGGGCCCTGTCTGTCTCCCTGTCTGTCTCTGCTGGGCCCTGTCTGTCTCCCTGTCTGTCTCCCTGTCTGTCTCTGCTGGGCCCTGTCTGTCTCTGCTGGGCCCTGTCTGTCTCCCTGTCTGTCTCTGTTGGGCCCTGGCTGTGTTGAAAGTGTAGATGGTGGGTGGAAGGACTTCATTTGACTTCCTGCCATCTCACACTGTCTTTAATTGTCTCAATGTTTCTCTCTATCTGTTGCTCACCATCAACACCTTTTCCTTACACTTTACATGCACTCTATCCATCTCGGAGACTCACTCGCCAACTAAAACTCACTTCTTTATATCAATTCTCTATCTCTCTCTCTCTCTCTCTCTCTCTCTCTCTCTCTCTCTCTCTCTCTCTCTCTCTCTCTCTCTCTCTCTCTCTCTCTGTTAAACAGGTGAACTTCTACCACGACCACACAAAGATCATCCTGTGTAATCAGAGTGATGAGTACCTGCTGACATACATCAATGAAGAGCGTGTGTCGTCTTCCCTCTGCCTCAGCACGCTGCTGATGACCGGCTGCAGCGCCGACCTGCGCAGTCGCATGGAGTACGCACTCAACATGTTGTTGCAGAGGAGCAACTGAGACTCTAACGCAAACCCAGGAACCTTGCCTCGTCAGGGGGATAGAAGACCTTTCCCTCACTGTGGTTGGTGCATATTGGGACTGATGTGTACTGATGTAGTGATGAACAATCACAAAGTGGCTCTGGCGAGGGTTAGAGGTGTAACATTATGGGTTGGAGGAAGGGAAGAATCCATCCATCCTATCTGAAAAAGAACCTATGCTGGGCTGGAACCAGCCTGTGAAACAAGGACCTGAAAGAATAATCTGAGATATATGGTGGCATATATATATATGTAGTGGCATACAGGGTGAGGCTTCACCGGAGGTGAGGTTGGATTGTATAGATTGCTTTATAGCAGAGAAAAACCAAACAACTTAACTGTGAAAATGCATTAGGGGAAATTGTTCGGGGTATGTGAAGTTTAAAGCCAATGACTGTCCCTGGAACTATAACCTCACCCCCTCCCTTGTTGTGACATCATCAGAGTGATGTGGTGTGAAGCCAATAGAGATGGTTCAATCTCTGTGACAGACGTCAAGGACCAATGGCATTTCACTTTGTGCAGCAAACATGATCAGATAACTTATTAAGTTTATTTATTTATTTAATTAATTTGGAAAAATCCTGCTTCACAATATTTTTGGTTTGGTTTCTACAATTGTGACCAATTCTATTTTAAAGATGTTTCAATTTCCATTAAACCATACTGATGAAAGTCATGTTTTTGTATCTGCTTAATTCCCAGTTGTTCCTTCTTTCTACAAACACCCTTCCATTTTGACCGTTATGTATGCTGGTGATCACTGTGGTTCATGAAGCTTCCTGTTCACACAGATGTATGATGGTGATCACTGTGGTTCATGAAGCTTCCTGTTCACACAGATGTATGATGGTGATCACTGTGGTTCATAAAGCTTCCTGTTCACACAGATGTATGATGGTGATCACTGTGGTTCATAAAGCTTCCTGTTCACACAGATGTATGATGGTGATCACTGTGGTTCATAAAGCTTCCTGTTCACACAGATGTATGATAGTGATCACTGGTTCATGAAGCTTCCTTTCTATAGATAACACCCTAGACAGTAGAGGAAAACAAACACACACGGCATAGTGGGTGCAGTAATTTGTGGGTCTGTGCACATAATGGGTGCAGTAATTTGTCCAGCCTTCCTTCTCCCACGGATGTTCCGCAGGAGCTAATTCTCCCATCCTTGATGTGGTTTTTAAAGGCTAACACGCCTGTCAGGCGGCCAGACTTCCTGACCCTGGGACAGAACAGACTTGCAGTAAATGCAGTTTTCTTGTTGCATCACAGGTACATTCATTTTTCTTCCCTATTGCAGCTTTTTACTGTTTGAGAGTGGGATATAGACAGCTATGCAGCTGCCTTTTAGCAATTTTCACAGGAATGACATTATGCCGGGCATTAACCTGCTTGGCCTTAGGGTCTCCCCAATCAACCTCTTCAAAAAAGACTAGCTATACAGTAGATACACAATCAACCTCTTCAAAACAAGACTAGCTATACAGCAGATACACAATCAACCTCTTCAAAACAAGACTAGCTGTACAGTAGATACACAATCAACCTCTTCAAAACAAGACTAGCTGTACAGTAGATACACAATCAACCTCTTCAAAACAAGACTAGCTATACAGTAGATATACAATCCACCTCTTCAAAACAGGACTGGCTGTACAGTAGATATACAATCAACCTCTTCAAAACAGGACTGGCTGTACAGTAGATACACAATCCACCTCTTCAAAACAGGACTGGCTGTACAGTAGATACACAATCCACCTCTTCAAAACAGGACTGGCTGTGCAGTAGATATACAATCCACCTCTTCAAAACAGGACTGGCTGTACAGTAGATATACGGCGCCTTTTTATGACATTTGTCTTAGACTGCCAATATGACTAGAAAAAGTCAATTTGAGTATGACAGTTACAAAGGTACAGGAAATGATATAACAGCAGAGCGTCAGTGTTCTGTGAACACAACACTTTTTTTACCATTCAATATAATGGCTCAATGGAAGTGGATTTTTCTGCAATGTTCTACAGTTCTATGATGTAATGCCGACATTCGTCCAAAGTTTGATCAAAGCAAAACATGCCAACCTTTGCTAGTAAACACCAAGACAGTGTTGCATAAGAGTGGAAAGGAAACCAGGACAATCCACTGGAATTGGAAACTGTGTCAGTTGGTTTCCATGTAAACGCAACATTTTTCTTTTTTAATCTGCAACAAATGTTCAGTTTCTGAAACACCGGCCTCCAGTTGGCAAAGCAATTCTTAGTTTTGGACAGAGAAGTTTCTGGAAAGGTTTCCACAGATGGGCAGCCCATGCTTGGACAGAATGATATGACAGTTGGGTGACAGGAGTTCCCATTTACTGTGTTGGTATCAAATGTAGGCCACTGCAGCTGAGTCAGGGTAGCCATTACTTCATAGAATCAACGAAACTAATTATTCATTTTCACTGCTGCGTTACTTCATAGAATAAACTAAACTAATTATTCATTTTCACTGCGTTACATAATACATCTAATATATCTAGAAAAATGTATGAATACTTGATCATTTTGTCCCTGACCTGTAATCAAAGTTGATAGTAGTGATTTAGCTACTGATTGTGGGCTACAAGTGAGGTGCGTATGGTCTGCCTAATCTAATCCCTTTAAATACATTTCTCACATCATTTTTACATGTCCTACAAGATGTTACTGTTTGACATTGGATCAAAACCAATCAACAGGTGTGAATTGGTATTTTACAGTCAGCACCAACCAAAATCCTTTTCATCACACTCTGTTTGAGGTGTGTCAGGTTAGGGTTAGTGTTTAATGCTTTGGCATGTCGGACTTCTTCAGAAAGCGTGGGAACTCTGGCTAAGGTTTGCAGACTCAGGTATGAAATACAAAGCGTGGATGTTTGTCATACCAGAGAATGACATCAGCAAAGCTAGGTGTTTAAATGCAGCCAGGTCTCATTTCGTGAGAGAACAATACATCATTTACTCAGAATGAATCTGAAAGGATGTTCCAGGCTACCCTAAGGTTTAAGTGTCAAACATGACTGTGAAAACTACACACGGACGACTGACTGTGAAAACTACACACGGACGACTGATTGTGAAAACTACACACGGACGACTGACTGTGAAAACTACACACGGACGACTGATTGTGAAAACTACACACGGACGACTGACTGTGAAAACTACACACGGACGACTGACTGTGAAAACTACACACGGACGACTGACTGTGAAAACTACACACGGACGACTGACTGTGAAAACTACACACGGACGACTGACTGTGAAAACTACCCACGGACGACTGACTGTGAAAACTACACACGGACGACTGACTGTGAAAACTACACACGGACGACTGACTGTGAAAACTACACACGGACGACTGACTGTGAAAACTACACACGGACGACTGACTGTGAAAACGACACACGGACGACTGACTGTGAAAACGACACACGGACGACTGACTGTGAAAACGACACACGGACGACTGACTGTGAAAACTACACACGGACGACTGACTGTGAAAACTACACACGGACGACTGACTGTGAAAACTACACACGGACGACTGACTGTGAAAACTACACACGGACGACTGACTGTGAAAACTACACACGGACGACTGACTGTGAAAACTACACACGGACGACTGACTGTGAAAACTACACACGGACGACTGACTGTGAAAACTACACACGGACGACTGACTGTGAAAACTACACACGGACGACTGACTGTGAAAACTACCCACGGACGACTGACTGTGAAAACTACACACGGACGACTGACTGTGAAAACTACACACGGACGACTGACTGTGAAAACTACACACGGACGACTGACTGTGAAAACTGTAGGCGCTCGTTGTAGCCCTCACGCTCAGAAGCAGGTGACACAATTATATATATATAGCAGGATCTAATATACTGTATATAATACATATATGTATATAGCAGAATCTAATATATATACAATATATACATATATATATACAGTATATATATATACATAATATATATGTATATAGCAGGATCTGTTGGTCTCTCTTGCACATGTCCCTCATATACTTGCTAGCAATGCTACACTAAGTCAGATACTTCACGGTGCAACATTATAATTCTATTTTACATTATATTCTATCCTATACATTTCTCATTTACATTTTTTGTGTTTTTAAAGTAAACAATTCATCAAGGAATTCCCATTGGCATTGATATCGAGAAGCTAAATCTCAGAGTGATCAAAAAAATGCTTGTGCTTTAACTTGTCAGATTTCTTCCAGAACAAAAAAGCAGCCTTAGCTTGATGATAAAATGTTCAGTTCTTTGCATCACGATAACCTTTTATTGGCAGTCATGCCATCTGTTATGTAAAGAAATGGGGAAAAAAATGTGAAAACAGCAGGATATGTCACTTCCCTCCCATGGATTCAAACCAGCCAGTGCCAGTGGGACCACTGAATCACTGGCTCTGTTACATAAGTCTGCCTGGAGTTATGGAGCAACAGTCAGCATGCTACCGCCCTGCTGGCCTATATGGCCAGGTTTGGAAAATATCCGTTTGCCCTATTGTCCCTATAATATAATGCATGCACCTGTTCCTCTAGAAAAACTAAATGACTACAAAAACTCGCTAGACGTCTTCTTAACTTAATCTCACTGGGTTTTTAAAACTGAATCTCACGGTTTTTAAGGGACATCTCAATGGGCAAGGTCTTACAGTATGTCCAGGGTTTTTTACATACAGAATGAAGCGGAACTGTCCGAATGTTATCGTAGACGTTAACATTTTCATGCCCCAATGACATTATTTTAACAAGCTTTTCAATTTAGTCCGGAGAGTCTAGTACTGTTATTTGCATGAAGAGTCTAGTGCTGTCATTAGCATGGAGAGTGTACTGATATTAGTATGGAGGGCCTGTTACTGTTATTAGCACAGAGTTTAGCACTGTTATTAGGATGGAGAGTCTAGTACTGTTATTAGCACAGAGTCTAGTGCTGTTATTAGTATGGAGGGCCTGTTACTGTTATTAGCACAGAGTTTAGCACTGTTATTAGGATGGAGAGTCTAGCACTGTTATTAGCACAGAGTCTAGTGCTGTTATTAGTATGGAGAGTCTATTACTGTTATTAGCACAATCTAGTGCTGTTATTAGGATGGAGAGTCTAGTACTGTTATTAGTATGGAGAGTCTAGTGCTGTTATTAGTATGGAGAGTCTATTACTGTTATTAGCACAATCTAGTGCTGTTATTAGGATGGAGAGTCTAGTACTGTTATTAACACAGAGTCTAGTGCTGTTATTAGTATGGAGAGTCTATTACTGTTATTAGCACAATCCAGTGCTGTTATTAGTATGGAGGGTATATTACTGTTATTAGTATGGAGAGTCTAGTACTGTTATTAGTATGGAGGGTATATTACTGTTATTAGTATGGAGAGTCTAGTGCTGTTGTTAGTATGGAGGGTATATTACTGTTATTAGCACAGAGTCTAGTGCTGTTATTAGTATGGAGGGTATATTACTGTTATTAACACAGTCTAGTACTGTTATTAGGATGGAGAGTCTAGTACTGTTATTAGCACAGAGTCTAGTGCTGTTATTAGTATGGAGAGCCTATTACTGTTATTAACACAGAGTCTAGTACTGTTATTAGTATGGAGGGTATATTACTGTTATTAGTATGGAGAGTCTAGTACTGTTATTAGTATGGAGGGTCTATTACTGTTATTAGTATGGGGAGTCTAGTACTGTTATTAGTATGGAGAATCTATTATTGTTATTAGCACAGTCTAGTGCTGTTATTAGTATGGAGAGTCTATTATTGTTATTAGCACAGTCTAGTACTGTTATTAGTATGGAGGGTCTATTACTGTTATTAGTATGGAGAGTCTAGTACTGTTATTAGTATGGAGAGTTTAGCACTGTTATTAGTATGGGGAGTCTATTACTGTTATTAGCACAGAATCTAGTGCTGTTATTATTATGGAGAGTCTAGCGCTGTTTTTAGTATGGAGAGTCTATTATTGTTGTTAGCACAGAGTGTAGTGCTGTTATTATTATGGAGAGTCTAGCACTGTTATTAGTATGGAGAGTCTAGCACTGTTATTAGTATGGAGAGTTTAGCACTGTTATTAGCACAGAGTCTAGTACTGTTATTAGTATGGAGAGTCTAGCGCTGTTTTTAGTATGGAGAGTCTATTATTGTTGTTAGCACAGAGTGTAGTGCTGTTATTATTATGGAGAGTCTAGCACTGTTTTTAGTATGGAGAGTCTATTACTGTTATTAGCACAGAGTTTAGCACTGTTATTAGTATGGAGAGTCTAGCGCTGTTATTAGTATGGAGAGTCTAGCGCTGTTATTAGTATGGAGAGTCTAGCGCTGTTATTAGTATGGAGAGTGTAGTACTGTTATTAGTATGGAGAGTGTAGTACTGTTATTAGTATGGAGAGTGTAGTATTGTTATTAGTATGGAGAGTCTAGTACTGTTATTAGTATGGAGAGTATAGTACTGTTATTAGTATGGAGAATCTAGTGCTGTTATTAGTACTGAGAGTCTAGTACTGTTATTTGTATGGAGAGTCTAGTACTGAGAGCCTAGTACTGTTATTTGTGTGGAGAGTCTAGTACTGTTATTTGTGTGGAGAGTCTAGTACTGTTATGTAGATGGTTGGCAATGGTCACAGTGGTTGTCATGGTAACAGCCAAATAGAATGTCTGGTAAACAAATGAATGGATTAGAGTATCTGAACATTCTCTCCTTGAGGAAAAAACCTTCATTGCTGGTTTCTGCTATTGAAAGCAGCTTCAGTTGGCTTTGTCACTGAGAGAAGGCCCTCTGCCATGTTGATGTGAACTAGACTGCATTTATTGAAAATATCCATTTACATGAATTCCATTGGACAGGTCTGCACTGGTGTCCTTTTTGGAATAGCAAAGTATTTTATGAATTTGTTTTGACTGGTTAAAGCTTTTGGGAAATATATTCCACAATGACAGTATTTTTAAATGTGGTCATATTTTCAAATAAATTGTATTGTAGTTTGTAGTTTCAGGAACGTGATGGTTCATACAGGGCATTGTTACTGTTAAATATTTAGATACATTCTGTCACGATTGGGTTAGCTTCACAAACTTTGGTTTTGGCTGTCTGACAGGTCACATAGATATCAGACAAAGTAAAACATATGTAATGGTACTTTGTTCTTTTGAGTTTCTGGAACATATGGTATGAGATTAATCAGTTTGTCAAGCTACAGACAGTGAATTCTTTGGATAGATTCCCGACGGCTGTTAACCTATTCTCTGCCGTGGGCAATCAAATCTACACTGTGACAATAAAACAGCGGCTTCAGACGAGTCTGTCTGGAGAACGTGAGCCATAATACTGGCTTAGGGTTAAGTGAGTCTGCAGCACTAGAGCCATAATACTGGGTTAGGGTTAAGTGAGTCTGCAGCACTAGAGCCATAATACTGGGTTAGGGTTAAGTGAGTCTGCAGCACTAGAGCCATAATACTGGCTTAGGCCTAGAGTTGAGTGAGTCTGCAGCACTAGAGCCATAATACTGGCTTAGGGTTAAGTGAGTCTGCAGCACTAGAGCCATAATACTGGCTTAGGCCTAGAGTTGAGTGAGTCTGCAGCACTAGAGCCATAATACTGGCTTAGGGTTAAGTGAGTCTGCAGCACTAGAGCCATAATACTGGCTTAGGCCTAGAGTTGAGTGAGTCTGCAGCACTAGAGCCATAATACTGGGTTAGGGTTAAGTGAGTCTGCAGCACTAGAGCCATTATACTGGGTTAGGGTTAAGTGAGTCTGCAGCACTAGAGCCATAATACTGGGTTAGGGTTAAGTGAGTCTGCAGCACTAGAGCCATAATACTGGCTTAGGCCTAGAGTTGAGTGAGTCTGCAGCACTAGAGCCATAATACTGGCTTAGGGTTAAGTGAGTCTGCAGCACTAGAGCCATAATACTGGCTTAGGCCTAGAGTTGAGTGAGTCTGCAGCACTAGAGCCATAATACTGGGTTAGGGTTAAGTGAGTCTGCAGCACTAGAGCCATTATACTGGGTTAGGGTTAAGTGAGTCTGCAGCACTAGAGCCATAATACTGGCTTAGGGTTAAGTGAGTCTGCAGCACTAGAGCCATAATACTGGCTTAGGCCTAGAGTTGAGTGAGTCTGCAGCACTAGAGCCATAATACTAGGTTAGGGTTCAATGAGTCTGCAGCACTAGAGAACGTGAGCCATAATGCCTATTTGCATAATGTCTAGTTAGTGAACACACTACGAGGGGTCCTTTATCCTGCGTGGGTTTATTGTAAAGATGAAACACTTTGTAACCACCAAGCTCCCATTAGCAACTATCTAAACGTTTCCAGAGACAGTCTTCCTCCTCTAGCACCTTCTGGTTTGAAACGGTACACTGACATTGTACTGTGTATAGGCTGTGACTTCATACATGTTTGTAGGGACATTTCCTTAAGAAATTCACCAAATTTTTTAACCTGGCCCCCTGAAATAGTATTTTCCTTTCTATCCACTGTAATGGTACAGAATCCTATTGTAAGCCCTGCCTGTTGTGTCAACTCAACCAGCCTGTTCATGTCTGCTGGCACGCTGCCGGTAAAGCATTACCTGCAGGTATTTCTTCTTAAACTGATACCCTCCACACATTCCTTAGCACACCTTGCTATTCTCGCACTCTATCGCTCACACACACACACACACCGTTTCTTTGCCGTGAGACAACAGGCAGGGTGGAATGTCATTCAGCTCCAGTTGAAATGTCTTCTCCTCCCTGCTGCCGGCTCCTTTCCCCCAGCAAACATCAACAACAGGCTGGGCCTTTCAACATGTCTCATTCTGAGAAAAATAACACACACACAAACACACCCAGCATGTACGTGGTAACTCACCAATTCACACACACATGCACATACTAATGAACACACATACACACACACAGACACACACTCATGCAACTGCACACATTAAAGCTATTTTCTCTATGAAAGCAATACCGTAAACAAAGAACTTAATTGTAAATCTAATTTATCGTCGGTGTATGGACATTTTCCAACTGATATTTTATATTAATATTGGTGTATATATATATATATATATATTTGATACATCCAACACCACATTTATTACACTTATACAGCATTGTGGATTGACAAACCTCCAGAAAACAACTTTATTTTCGGGTTTTGTTGGCATTCATAAAATAAACCAGGCATAAAATGTACGGATACTCAGCACTGCAAAGGGTTCAGGAATGGATGGGATCGACCAGGAACTGCTTGGCTTGACCAGCACAATGCAAACAAAGCCGGGTACATCAAACAATGCAGGGTACACCATGTAAAGCAGGGTACACTAAACAAAGCAGGCTACACCATGTAAAGCAGGGTACAACATGTAAAGCAGGGTACACCAAACAAAGCAGGGTACACCATGTAAAGCAGGGTACAACAAACAATGCAGGGTACACCATGTAAAGCAGGGTACATCAAACAATGCAGGGTACACCATGTAAAGCAGGGTACACCAAACAAAGCAGGCTACACCATGTAAAGCAGGGTACAACATGTAAAGCAGGGTACACCAAACAAAGCAGGGTACACCAAACAATGCAGGGTACACCATGTAAAGCAGGGTACACTAAACAAAGCAGGCTACACCATGTAAAGCAGGGTACATCAAACAATGCAGGATACACCATGTAAAGCAGGGTACACTAAACAAAGCAGGCCACACCATGTAAAGCAGGGTACATCAAACAATGCAGGGTACTCCATGTAAAGCAGGCTACACTAAACAAAGCAGGCTACACCATGTAAAGCAGGGTACAACATGTAAAGCAGGGTACAACATGTAAAGCAGGGTACACCAAACAAAGCAGGGTACACCAAACAATGCAGGGTACACCAAACAATGCAGGGTACACCATGTTAAGCAGGGTACACCATGTAAAGCAGGGTACACCATGTAAAGCAGGGTACACCAAACAAAGCAGGGTACACCAAACAAAGCAGGGTACACCAAATAAATGCAAACAAATGAGTTGTGTCTTTAGGTAATTGGAAAAGTTCCATAATTTGTTTGATAGAATTGCAGCACAAGCAGAAGCATTAGATTAAAAAGCGTTACATTATATCACTGGTACATATGGAAGCCTATGAGGGACTTTACATTGTATCACTGGTACAGGTGGTGGAATGTAAAAACCAGTTTCCAGCCTAAAATATGTTTTTTTTCAGACAAACATTTGGCAACCCCCAGAAATTATCCAGTGCGGGGGTTGCGACCCCCAGGTTGAGAACCACTGTAGTAGAGTTAGGGTTAGGGTAAGCATGGAGAGTCTAGTTCTGTATTAGAGGTGGGCTTGTCCTCTATTTGTCTATGAAGGAACTGCCAGTCTTGTGTCTCATCCTGTTCCAGGATAGAACAGGAGACAGCAGGATAGAACAGGAGACAGCAGGATAGAACAGGAGACAGCAGGATAGAACAGGAGACAGCAGGAGACAGCAGGATAGAACAGGAGACAGCAGGATAGAACAGGAGACAGCAGGATAGAACAGGAGACAGCAGGATAGAACAGGAGACAGCAGGTTAGAACAGGAGACAGCAGGATAGAACAGGAGACAGCAGGATAGAACAGGAGACAGCAGGATAGAACAGGAGGCAGCAGGTTAGAACAGGAGACAGCAGGTTAGAACAGGAGACAGCAGGATAGAACAGGAGACAGCAGGATAGAACAGGAGACAGCAGGATAGAACAGGAGACAGCAGGTTAGAACAGGAGACAGCAGGTTAGAACAGCAGACAGCAGGATAGAACAGGAGACAGCAGGTTAGAACAGGAGACAGGAGACAGCAGGATAGAACAGGAGACAGCAGGATAGAACAGGAGACAGCAGGTTAGAACAGGAGACAGCAGGATAGAACAGGAGACAGCAGGATAGAACAGGAGACAGCAGGATAGAACAGGAGACAGCAGGATAGAACAGGAGACAGGAGACAGCAGGTTAGAACAGGAGACAGCAGGTCTCCAGTTGTTCCAGGTTAGAACAGGAGACAGCAGGTTAGAACAGGAGACAGCAGGATAGAACAGGAGACAGCAGGATAGAACAGGAGACAGCAGGATAGAACAGGAGACAGCAGGTTAGAACAGGAGACAGCAGGATAGAACAGGAGACAGCAGGATAGAACAGGAGACAGCAGGTTAGAACAGGAGACAGCAGGTTAGAACAGGAGACAGCAGGATAGAACAGGAGACAGCAGGTTAGAACAGGAGACAGCAGGATAGAACAGGAGACAGCAGGATAGAACAGGAGACAGCAGGTTAGAACAGGAGACAGCAGGATAGAACAGGAGACAGCAGGATAGAACAGGAGACAGCAGGTTAGAACAGGAGACAGCAGGTTAGAACAGGAGACAGCAGGATAGAACAGGAGACAGCAGGTTAGAACAGGAGACAGCAGGATAGAACAGGAGACAGGAGACAGCAGGATAGAACAGGAGACAGCAGGTTAGAACAGGAGACAGCAGGATAGAACAGGAGACAGCAGGTCTCCAGTTGTTCCAGGTTAGAACAGGAGACAGCAGGTGATCATTATCAGGTTAATTTTAGGCTGTACAATTCTGATTCAAATAACCTCAATATTTTTAAAGGTTTTGCATGTTGATTTTATGATGGAAAATCTTTAAATGTGAATATACTACTTTTTCATTCAATCAGAGTGAATTATACATAGGAATGATTAGAGAATTCAAGGTTGTTTCAGGGCAATGATTTGTGAAATTACAGACTTGATGTGGTGTCATTCCATTGATTTTGTTCCTTTTTGCTATTTTGGTCTTTTGTTATTGTCACAGACAATCCTATCCTCATTGCTGATAGCATTACTCCTCAGAAGGAGTATTGATTTGAGCCCCTCTCTGATTAAGGTAGCAGTACCAGGATACCTGATGTAGCTCTGATGAACTGGAGGGAGGGAGGGAGGAAAGCAGATTTTCTGGGGGCAGGCTGTCCAGTGTTTCCCCTATATGACTACTCCCTCCTAGAGGAAACACTGTAGTCTGGTTTGAATGTGAGAGGGGCCCAGATGGAGGACCATTTAAGCAGATTTGTCTATGCAACATACATTACTGTGCATAAGTTTTAGGCAGGGGATGCTGTTGTGAAGGCGAAGGGTGGCCACACCAAATGTTAATTTGATACAGATTTGATTTTCCTTCACTTTGTATTTTATGAATTAAAGAAATAAACAATTAACATTTATATTTATATATATATATATATATACTTTTTTTTTCTTTTTTCTTCTAACTTTAAAGACTTCACACCTGCCTAAACCTTGTGCACAGTACTGTATATACAGTATATATACTATAGGAGGAGAGGAGAGGAGAGGAGAGGAGGAGGAGGAATGTAACAGTTTTTTCTTTCTTTTGAAATAGAAGCGGGCCGTCACTCCTCCCCAAATATTTTCCCATTTCATCATCATCTTTATTATCTTGTTGAGACAGTGCAGCAAGGAGACCTGTTAGGGCTGGTGATGTGGTTACAGAGGGAGGCATGCAGGCGAACACCACCACACCTATTATATGCCTACTGTATATATGGACACATGACAGAGAGGGGACAAGGAGAAAGGATTCAGAAAACGTTGATGTACAGTTAAACAATTAATTCCTATTAATACATCAAAAAGTAGTTGAAGTCATGTTGTCTTGAATAGACTAATAGACTGAGCTAATAGGGTGAGTCTGATGTGAACCAAAGCATGTCTGCCAGGCGCCACACCTAACTCAACGCCAGAGTAACCCACACTCAGGTCACTCAACTCTGGAGAAATGACTTCCATTTTTTTTTACTTTTTTGATTATTATAATTATTAGCATATTAAGAAACTACCAGCAGCCATTTTCATTCTTGACAATAATTTAGTTGTTATATTGAAAACTTGAATCGTCAAAGAATTGTGGACCTGGAGTGGGAAATAATATTGTGTGGCAGGCTTATACAGCTGTGAGGTATGTTTGTGGCGGGCATGTACAGCTGTGAGGTATCTACTGTTTTAGTACCACCTCAGTAGATCCACTTGAGTCACCTGTGACTCCGCCCTTGTTGAAACAGTGACTGGAGGTGCTGGGTAACATTTACCCAAGGATTGGGAGAGCGTCAAGATAAATACTATTAATCACTTTCATGGCACAGAAGGCCAATTCTAGACTTATCTGTACACCATGATGAAAGTGCAGATTAAAGTTGGAATGTGGAGTGTGCTACAGTAGCTTTCACAACAGAGGTCTCATCTGATGCAAGCGTTACGATGTCACAGAATGGGGCAGTGAAAGCAGCATGGTAATGCTGAGCTCAGAGGCTTCTAAACGCTTCAAACTCAGAGAGGGTTCTCTCTCTCTCTGCTCCACAGATTACGTTTGGAATGGAATGGCAAGCCTCATTGGGGGGGTTAAGCTTTGAAATGAAGAATCCTAAAGGTCAAAGATAAAAAAGATAAAGTATGCTCTTTTGGGTATTTCAAACAGAAAAGATTTCAACAACACGGAATCAAAACATATGCACCCCCCCCCCCCCCCACACACACACACACACATTCACACACACAAAAGGATCGAATAGCTTCCGTATTGCCACGGAACCGCTGAGAGAGGTGGACGGAAGGAAGGAATATGAGATAGACTGCTAGATAGAGACCCAGAGTATAATTGGGTGATGGAGACCCAGAGTATTATCGGGTGATGGTGACCCAGAGTATTGTCGGGTGATGGAGACCCAGAGTATTATCGGGTGATAGAGACCCAGAGTATTATCAGGTGATGGAAACCCAGAGTATTATCAGGTGATGGACACCCAGAGTATTATCGGGTGATGGAAACCCAGAGTATTATCAGGTGATGGAGACCCAGAGTATTATCAGGTGATGGAGACCCAGAGTATTATCAGGTGATGGAGACCCAGAGTATTATCGGGTGATGGAGACCCAGAGTATTATCAGGTGATGGAGATCCAGAGTATTATCAGGTGATGGAGACCCAGAGTATTATCAGGTGATGGTGACCCAGAGTATTATCAGGTGATGGTGACCCAGAGTGAGAGAGAGAGAACACTCATCTTCCTCGTGTATTTGTCTCTCAGAGTTTGAAAGGATTGCAGTGTTGGAGTGAGTTGTCTGGTGGAACCAATGTATGCGTTCATATAATTTCAGTCAGTACAACTTACGATAGGTTAATTTATTGCAATACATGGTAATACAATGAAGCATGGCATCAAGGGTCTGCTGCTCTGATTGCTTCCCCGCATGGGGTCTTATTCAAACACTAAGTGAACAACCATTGGTAGGGAGCACATATCTGCAGAATCCCCCATCGGATACTGAGCAACAGACCCAAAATAAGCTGGGGTGGAGGTGGGCAGCAGCAAGAGCAGGAGCATAGTGCGGTGCAGCAGCGAGCAGAAGCATGGTGTGGTGCAGCAGCGAGCAGAAGCATGGTGTGGTGCAGCAGCGAGCAGAAGCATGGTGTGGTGCAGCAGTAAATGAGCAGTTGTAGGAGCAGTGTGGTGAGTGACTGCGGTTTAGTAGGCTGCGTTAAACTACTGAGCGTATGCGACTGGTTGATTGATGTGACGTGGAGAAATGCTGAATCTGAGTTGCCTGTATGAACTAGCTCTGCCAAGGCATCGCCTCACTTCAGTCAGGACATCTTGCGTAAGTTTAACTGCTCATTGCAGTTACATGGTAATACATTGAAGTTTGGTGTCAAGGGTCTGCTGTTATGAATTACTTCCCTGCCCATGGTCATGTTCAACACTCAGTGAGCCATGGCTAGGGAGCAGATGTCTGCAGAATCCCCTGGCAGATACAGAACAACAGGCCCAAAGTAGGTGGAGACTGGGGTGGAGGTGGGTGCTAAGCAGCAACAGGAACATAGTGTGTGCAGCAGTGCATTGATGCAATTGTAAGAGCCAACGTGGTGCAGCAACTAGCAATGGAGCACTGTAGGAGCCATTGTGGAGAGAGAACTGAGGTTTAAGAACACCACCTTCAACTAGTGAGCATGTGTGATTGGTTATTGGTGTGGCTTGGATGAATGCTGCTGACTGAGTTGCCTGCCTGAATTAGCTCTGCTGAAGCATAGCCCCCTGTGTCTGAATGAAAAACCTTTTCAAAGTACTTCCCAAAGTAAAGTTGTTTTTTCCAACCAATGTTGAAGTACATTATCTGCAAAGCTTTGATGATATAAGTGATCTTCCATTTCCTTATTATAACCCAAACCTTTTGGGGGTGGATAACTGAGTAACAACATTTCTTAGAAAATTTTACTTATGAATAAAATGATGGATTTTGTTCTAAACCACATTCCGTATTTTCTTTCCAGGAAGGGTGTTCAGTCGGAGGGACAGGAGGATCCTTGTATTGGGATTCCATCAGGCCTGTGGAACACTCAGTGAGACTGTAGGGTTAGGGTTAGGGTTAGGGTAAGGGATCCCAACAGCAGATGACTGTCAAACTCAAAGTCTGGTTAGAGAATGTTGTTAATCAGATAGCAGTTGGGAAATTCAACTCTTTGTTTTAAAGTATTTGAAAACTTTAATTATTAAACATTGTGCTGTGTTTTTGTTGTTAACATATACCTTCTCTCTCAGAAAGAACCTACAGTCAAGCTGGAGAAAGAAATCTGCAGTGAGAGCAGAAGATAAGCCAAGGAGATAAGTCACAGACTTCTAACAACTGGGAATGAGCACAGCTAGCAAAGTAGTGAAAGGAAAATGCAAACCCACATGCAAAGGGATTCAGGAAAAGAAAGCAAGATGGGATCAATAGAAAAAGTAAAGCAGGAGAGAGATAAAGAGAGAGAGAGAGAGAGAGAGAGAGAGAGAGAGAGATGGTGAGCAAGTGGAACAGAAACAG
>JAPMUY010008175.1:5000-12500 GCA_026901105.3 Galaxias olidus
CTTTGTGGACATTTCCCAATGGAAGACAGATAGTCAGCCCTTTGAGGATAAACTGTCAGTTTACAGTATATTATCATAAATAACTAATATAAAGCCTATGGCCAGAAAGGTAAGTTTGCTGCTGAGTGCATTCGCTTCTGCTGCAACTCAAGATTAAATGACAAATGAAGTTGCAGCTAGTGGTTCGGTCTCTGAACCGGCATGAGTATGTTGTGCTCAGAAACAGTTCCAACTTGAAACACTAGAGAATTAACTCTACTCTATAAAAAATGACCCTTTCAAGTCTGACTCGATTAGTATAACCCCAAAGCACCTCTAGTTCCACTCTTATTTTGTCTACTTTGTACTTGTTTTTGCAACCCCACACCTAGATAGGCTGTTGTACTCCACGCAGCTTCATGGCGAGAGCTTCAGCAGGATAATGCGGAACTGTACCAAACATGGCCCCACCTTGCTCATCATCAAGGACACAAAGGGGCACGTCTTCGGGGGCTACGCCTCGCACGCCTGGGAGGTAAAACCCCAGTTTCAAGGTGAGACGGACATGTGCGGTTAGTGTTTTGATTTATTTATCCGAATGGAAATAATCTGTAAATACATACATTTTTATTTTATATATGCGTTGAACTATTGTTGAAATGAAATAATTCTAAACTTATTTAATTTTAAACCAATTCTTAGAGAATGGCTTTTATTCTTGAGTGGTGAGCGAGGGCTAGTGAGCTGGATAACGTGATATAGAACTATTTCTCACTGCAGTTACTGAATAAAAGCAAAACATGGTTACCAGGTTAGAATATTTGGGGTTATTTACTCATCTGAACAGAGAGCAGATTTAGAAAAGTAGGCGTTGTCACATCTTCTAAAACTAAAACTGAGTCTAACTGAGCTTTCATTTTCTTTTTATGTTCAGTCAGGTCTTTCAACATAACCAGTAACAATAAACAGTTGTACAATAATGAGTAAAAGTAAATATTGACCATACTTCGATTAAAGGTATGATTAATCTATTTAGACCTAGCCACATCAGTCATATTTAAAAAAGAATGGAAGCAATACAATCTTATGTGTTGTGCAGAGATTTTAAACTGCTCTGAATTCTTTACTGTTTATAGCTATTTTACAGCTAACATAATATTTCAATATTAAACACAAGTATCTTTTTTCCTGATGGTAGGTTTTTAGGTGGCCATTTTCTTGTTAGTATGTCTTGAAAAGGTGTGTGGCTTAGTGACTCACGTCGGTACCGATGACAAAGTCGGAGGGGATGACTAGAGTGAACGAGCTGCCGAATCCGAGCTTCTGGGTGTACACACAGGACGGCCAGGCCATCTGGAAAGGAAAGAGAGAGTTAACAAGATTTGAACGTAGGACCATCAAGGATTTATGGAATGAAGAAATGGAAAGAAAAGCCCCTGCTGATCCCCTGCTTTAACTTGTATCACTATTGATTTTGTCAATGTAATTTACAGTCATAGCAGGGCTGCACTGTAGGGTGAAACTACTAGTCTGAACAGGCAGTTCCCACTCAACTTACTAGTGTGTTTAGTGTTAGCTAACAGGAAAGACATAGAAACAAGTTATCCAATTTACTCCATTTTTGTTTTGCTTTGGTAGCCTATTCTATCGTGTAAAGTATTGTGAAAGCCATTGAAAAGCCACACAATGAGTATGCCATGTGTTCTTTTGTTAGACAAGGCCTGGACTTCAATGATGAGAACTTTCTGTTTTTATTTTCTTATCGGTCATCTAAACTACACAATTGGGTGCTGCAGAATCAGCGCCCATTGAGTTTGATTTTACTGATGCCAAACACTGCAGTTTGAATGCATCAAACGTCTTTTTTTAACTACAGAGAAAATACACAAATGGGGCACGAAACCAAACACAAAATAAATTAGAAAAATATGAAAAAAAACAAAATATAAAATTGTATGGTTTTGTTTATGTTTGTTTTATATACTTGTTTCGTTTAGGTTATTAATAACCTTTTACTGTCTACACTTTTGTGTTATTTGCTAGAGAGAAAAACATGTGCAAAGACCCATGTGAATAAACAGAGGGGTAATCACTGTCCATGCTAACTGGAATGCTAGTATAAAAAATAAATAATCTCAGCACAGCAGTTTCCAGCTCCCGGGTAATTCATCACTGTAGTTTAAATCATTTCAACTTCCCTCCGGAGATGTTAGCATAACACACATAACCCTTATGGTCATTGGTATGGGCGTATACACACATAAACACACACACATTAACTGGAAAAAGATTTATGTGGCTGCTTAGACACATTTTCACTTCCGATGGGTATTATTAATAGGCCGAAGAACATTATTTTATAATTTTTTCAGTCACGATCTATGCAGGTAATTATGTTTTACAAGTCCCCTGCTAAGTAAATAAATTATTCAATACTTCATTTATTACACAGTTCATTGGAATCTGGGGCTATTTTGGTCACAAGCAACAACATTTTAGATAAGACGCATACCTCATAGTTCCTCATAATTTAGTTAACGCAGACATAAACAACCAAGTGTCCGGCAATTTGCACATGTTAGGAAAATGTGGGGGGTAATGATTTCGAGATGCTATGCAGATCCTAAGGCTTTCTATGACATTCAACATACACCAAGGTATGATAAAGAAAGCAAGTATCTCTACTCTGTAGCTGCATCATCAGGTTTAATATTCATGTTAACCTTATTACTGCTAGGTGAATGAAAAATTGTGTTAATGTATGAAATATTTGATGATACCAAACTTCATGCTAACACTTATTGCTCAAAAAACTTTGCCACGTTAGAATGTGCAGGAAAATAAAATGTTTACACTTTTGTATACAGTGTAACTTGGAAATGCTGGTTTGTAGGTAAACCTGTGTTCCACTGTAAAAATGTAAGCATTGGAGAAAATTCCTCCTTACTTACAGCTGTTGGTAAGGACCCGATCCAGAGACTCACGCCACTGAGCAGCCTCTTCAGCAGCAGGCCTGAGAACACCAGCACATACTGTTAAAAAAAACTGTTTTGTTTTCAATTATAGCCTACTGAACTTTGTTCTGGTCAATCTTCCAAACCGATTCCATTCCGTTCAATTCTATCAACGTAATCTATTGATTCTCTCTCTTTCTTCCTTTGATCCTTTATGCGTCTTTCCATGTTTTGACTCTGTCATTGACTTTAATCCCTGAAATGGTTTTAGCTCAACCCCTGCTATCAGTTATGACTATAGCATGCACACTGAAACTCCATACTCAACCTCCCCATCTCAAATGCCCTGCAGAAAATCAGGCAAATGCAGTATGTATGCATGATGTGTGTGTTTTTGTGTAAATTTGGTTTTGAGTGTTAACACATACTTCTGAAGCTTATCTGGCTTCTTCTCGGTTTTTTCTGGGTAAGGGATGATCAGGTCAATGGCATTCTCTGGCTTCTGGAGCAGAGTTCCCAATTTGGTCTTCATCTCTTTGGCCCTGGAAGATAAAACACAAAGATTAAAATGACTTGAAAAAGCACAAAGAACAAGATCGAAGCATCTAAAATTAAACAAGGTCGATTCTAATCTTAGAAATCTGCCGTAAAACATATATCTGTTAAAAAGAGGATGGGAAACTAATTCAAACGGCTTGCTCATTTTATGTGCTCAGACATAAGACGCATTGATGAGGTGTGTTCATCCAATGAATAGATAATATTGTCCCCATTCTAATATACTGTATGTCTGCTTTATTTCACCATGTGTCAGCAGGTTCAACCCTTGGTCAGGCTGCAGTGTCTCACCTGTCATCTTTCCCTGTTGCCTCACCCTGCAGTGTGTGACAGCTAATCTACTGGGAGAAGACACAAAAAAGTTTTGAATTTTTTGCAAATGTATGAATTATAAAAAAATGTAATATCACATGTACATAAGTATTCACACCCTTTACTCAAAACTTTGTTGAAGCACCTTTGGCAGAAATTACAGCCTCAAGTCTTCTTGAGTATGATGCTACAAGCTTGGCACACCTATTTTGGGGCACCATATATTAAATTCACTCACAACAAAATATAACTTTTTTTTTTTAAGTGACCGGTTAAATATAAAACGCTGCAGATTGATTATATTAATGACATTGTCTTCCCGCCTGTTGCTGCTCCACTTTTAAAAGAGAGTAAAATCTAAAAGAAGTGTGAGGTTATGGAGGGAACATCAGAGAGGGTTACTCACCAGTTGACCAACATGGTTCAACTCTGTAATGAACGGAAGCTCCCCATAGACACTCCAAAAGCCCAGCAGTAAAATCCACCAGCACCGCATTTTTTATTTTAACCGCCTGTCAGTTTTCCCATTTAGTTCCTGTAATAGCAGGATTTAGATTGACTGCAAATATATACAGGAATGCAGGTATGCCCCCGTATGGTTGATGTGTTAACTTTTCACAACAGCTGCAGGCGTTATAACCCGTGGCTGAAAGGGCCACACCGGAGACGGGATGTCTGCAGATAATATAACCCCTGTAGAGAGTGTCACTTTAATGGCCCGCAATCTAAACCCAATATATGAGTGTGTGTCTTTACAATAGGGAACAGGGCACTCCCACTTACTATATAGGAATGGTCATCACCAATGTAGTTTGTCATTTCATTCGAACAGTGTCATAAACACTGTGTGGAGTGACCCTTTCTATGTGAAGTATCTTTTTGAATAAAACGTTTATATTGAACTTCATCATTAAGTCTCACCGTGTATAATATTTAGAATTTCCATAACATTCCAAGCATTCAAGGCAGTCAATTCTGCCTGGTGTACCACCTGTTCCGGACAGGGTTGCAGGGAGCCGGTCATTGGAGGAGAGGCAGGAGAAGCTTTCTTCTTGATGAGGACATGGTACCTGGACCCCCTGCCCCTCTCGGTTGTTACGAGCATTCAAACTTTTTGTGACAGGTGGTCGGTACCTCTTTGCAGTAGTACGGCTCGCTCATGGGGTCATCTGTCTGTAGTCGGTGCCGGTGTTCTTCCACTTGCACACGCTGTATTGTTTGTTGTAGCTAGAGAATAGTGTGTGTGTGCGTGTGTGTGTGTGTGTGTGTGTGTGTGCGTGCGTGGTGTGTGTCCTCAGTGCAGAGAGAGAGAGAGAGAGAGAGAGAGAGAGAGCTCTGCTGGATGCAGATTGTGACAAGGGATTAGTGAGACACAAAAATCCGATTTTGCCAGGAGAAAGCAACTGTGATCAGTGGATTTTCTATAGTTTGTCATACTAATTGCTCAACAGGATTTTCTAAAACTGCAATCTTCAGTCGGTTAAAAATGTATCATGTCTTTCACATGACAAATTAAAATTTTCTGGTTTCAGCTGTTATGTAATAATTAAAAAATATATAATTATAATGATTATATTTCCTTTGTTCATAAAAGGGATTGTTGAATAAAAGCAGCAAATGGAATATAATTACCACAAAAATAAATATTTTAAGAGCAGTCAATCAATCATAACAACAATGAAAGACAAAAAAAAAACTGATGCCACATTTCTGTGTGCAAGGAACAATAAATGATCAATGTAATTAAGGGATAATCCATTTCTGACTTTAAAAGTTACCAATGAAATCTACAATTTACAGTAGTCAGATAAAATCAAATATTTGGATCTAAATGACCACAGTTTCACTCTGTGAAAAAAACGTATAATTCACCTCCCATCATCAATCAAACAAAGTTTTTCAGACTTGATGTGCGATGTCACAGTTTCACCCCCAGCACTCAGCGCCTCGCTCTCCCTGCCTTTGTGTCTCTCAGGTCAGTACACCGTGATGATGGCTCACTTCTGCCTGAAGAGGAAGATCGGATACTTTGTCATCCAGACGTACATGCCCTGCTTCATGACCGTCATCCTATCCCAGGTGTCCTTCTGGCTCAACCGCGAGTCAGTGCCCGCCAGGACCGTCTTCGGTGAGTGAACCTGACACACTGACAAAGGCAAGGGAAGCTCATTTGCTCTGTGATGAAATGTTCTCATGCAGCTCATTGAAGAGAAATACTTTTGCCTATCAAATTAAAGTACAAAATATACTCTATAAAATATATAGAGTAATATTGCTACAAACGGTTATTACCAAGAATTGTAATAATTGCAACAATTTGTTACCAAACATTTTTCAAGTAAATACTCAACATCATAACTTTTCCAAAACAATTATACATTTATTTCCATAATATCCTGCTTGGTAAGTTGCGTATCTGCTGTATAAATGGATCATGATTATTGTTACAGAAAATGAAAATGAGTTTGTTGCCAACACAAAATACACAATTAGACTGTAAATGCTATCCAGATAGCCGACATTCATGCACGAGAGCTGCTCTCATTTGAACGACAAAACATATTGTACTGAATAAGGCATACTCTTTTATGTTTTTTCAAATTCAAGCTATACTAGGTACAAAAGCTAATTTACAGTACAGCTACATCATGTTTTCATATTCCTCATTGTCTCTTACAAGGCCAAGTGCAAAAAAGTACAGTGTCGTCAGAAACGTTATAGTATATGATGAGCGAGCAGAAAAAGGGAACGCATGAATGACAAACAAACAAACAACCAACCAGCCAAACAAACAAACAAACAAACAAATAGACAAACAAACAAACAAATGAATATACAAACAAATAAACAAATAAACAAACAAACAAACAAACGAATAAATAAATAAAGTGTCTGACACAACTAAATACATGGAGTCCAATGACTGAGGCCTCTCTCTCTCTCTCAGGAGTCGTCGTCGGTTTTGATGATGTGGAACAAGGTGACGTTGAACAGCACGTGGTGGCCGTTGTTCCAGCCGTAGAGGGCGCGCTCCCGGGCGTTGTAGTCCAGCATGGACATGTGAAAGTACTGGTTGTGGAAGGGGATGTCCGTGTACTCGTAGCTGGACGTCTTGGTGGAGTAGGCGTAGTAGACCTTGGCTCCTGTCAGGTGGGAGTTGGTGATGTACAGCGTGCCGCAGATCATGAAGGACTCGCCGGCGTTCCGCTTGGAGTACTCCGTGTTCCAGGTGCCGAGGATCTGCAGTGTCTCGGGGTTGAGCTGGCTGACGACGATGTTGCCCGCATTCTGATTGGTGGCGTAGACACCTTCTGTCCATCCGCGTCTCTCTCTCTCTCTCTCTCTCTCTCTCTCTCTCTCTCTCTCTCTCTCTCTCTCTCTCTCTCTCTCTCTCTCTCTCTCTCTCTCTCTCTCTCTCTCTCACACACTCACTCTCTTTCCATCCCGATCTTACACACCATTTCTGTCCTTTAAAGCTTATTGCCTTATATTAGGAATGGGTCAAAACATTGCTTTTCTACGCTATAAGCAGAACACCACAAGATTTCAAAGTATTACAGAGCTATTCAATCAAATCCATATAATTTCTTTATACAAAATAGAAATGCTGCGTGCCACGTTAATACCCTAAACCTAAAGACCATTGCACATTTCAGTATAGATTGTTTTACAAAGACAGTTTTGCTAGGGGGGGGGT
>JAPMUY010008175.1:20000-63468 GCA_026901105.3 Galaxias olidus
GGCTAAGAGCCCCGCTTCCGGCCCCGCCGCTCTTCCTACAAGAGGACACAATGTCCGGCAGGAGGTCTGGGATGCGCCGGCTGTTCAGGCGAATGTCGGCCGGCTGGTCGGCTTTATCCTCGTCGTGCTCTGTTGCTGGCCCTGGCCCGCCTTCTCCTCGGGGCTGACCACCGGGTCAAACTGGTGCTGCTCAGAGCCCTGTTGCTGGGGAGTCAGCTGGGACGGGTCGGAACTGGTGCTTTAGGCACATGCCTTTGGACGTTTTCATTTCATATTTACATCCCTGTGCGGTCTGCTGAACCCTTTTATCTCTATTATATTATGAGGGAAAAAGGTGCTGGGAGGGGTAAATAAATAAAAAATGTAACCTCTACACATCAAAAGCATCTTCTAGTTGTAACACTACTGGGTACTGACACAGCGCAACGAAGTGTGGAGATGGGTCTGGCATCGCAAGACTATAACACTACTGATAGCTAATCCAAAGCAACAAACAGATGCAAACAACGTTGACGTTACAATGTGTCAACAATAGTAGGCAGAAAAGAAAAGAAAACATAAAA
Organism: Galaxias olidus; assembly: GCA_026901105.3. Classification (NCBI taxonomy): domain Eukaryota; kingdom Metazoa; phylum Chordata; class Actinopteri; order Galaxiiformes; family Galaxiidae; genus Galaxias; species Galaxias olidus. The sequence continues at coordinate 20,564 of JAPMUY010008175.1, forward strand.
TACTGCCGACCTGGCTGTGCCACTCCCCTTCGGAATGGGTGCCCCTGGTAACAGGTCAATAGCGCAGTCGATAGCTCGATGGGGAGGGAGAGACATGGCTTTGGTCTCGTTAAAGACCTCTTTAAGATCATGATAACACTCCGGCACGTTACACAGTTCAGTGTCCCTGGAGACGTTACTATGGGACCAGCAGGAAATTAGGACTCCTGAGCAAGAGGGGGTATGGCGCTCCAAAAACCATACAAAAAACACAACAAAGTGCTGCTTGTTATGCCACCGATGTGTTTCCAGTTCTAATTTTGAGATTCCCACCCCTGTGTATGTGTGTGCTCCAGTGTGAGAAGCCTGCAGCATTAGTGCTGCTTCTCTGGTCGCACTCCAGCGAAAGAAACGACATGTCACCATGTATGTTTTAATAGGATAGCAAAATAAACCTATTTTCTGGTTGGCAATTATCCATTCTTGTGGCTATGTGTAAATTAGGAAAAGCTCCAGAAAAGAGGCTTTGAAATCTAAGAGGGAGGGTGAGAGGGGGGGTATACACATGGTTTCATATGAAGGGCTGCTTCCCTTTTATCACAACCACTGACGTCAGGCTTGAAATATTAATGCAGAGGGCCCCAAAACAGAAAGGTAATATTTCTCCTGGGGTTTGAAATAGCCTGGCGTTAAGCCAGCGAAATGATTGCAACATGTCTTGGGTCTCCGATGGCCTCCTTTGTGTCTCAGGGTTTTCTTTTCCCTTTCACTTTTATGTCTAGGCCTGGCAGGATGCATGTGGGTTTGAGATGAGAATCAGAGACACCTTGTGTATGTGCATGTGTGTTTGTGTGTGTGTGTGTGTGTGTGTGTGTGTGTGTGTGTGTGTGTGTGTGTGTCTGTGTGGCTATGTGTGCGTGTGTGTGTGTGTGTGTGTGTGTGTGGCAATGTGTGTGTGTGTGTGTGTGTGTGTGTGTGTGTGTGTGTGTGTGTGTGTGTGACTGTGTGCATGTGTGGTTGAAGGCATATGTGTTGGTTGATGCAGAAAAAGGTGAAATACTTTGATTTTGTCTTCCATTGATCAGTAAAGCATTGGCACAAAATCAAATCAACAAAAAAGAAAATCATATTTCTTTGCCTAAAACCACTGGTAAAAAGGTGAAGCTACCAAGGAAAGACCTGTAGTTCTTGAAGTTGCACTGTGTTGAAATGCCTGCATAATATAGCACATTTGCAAAACTGGCTAAAACAGTAACATTACTTGCGCTGCTGTCTTGAAACCACATGGAGTTCACTAAAACATGCTAGACTATTAGACTCCCTCAAAGATCCTCGCGAGGGTAAAAAGCTGGTCCGTTGTTCCACGGCCAGGCCGGAAGCCGCATTGTTCCTCCTCAATCCGAGGTTCGACTATCGGTCGAACCCTCCTTTCCAGCACCCTGGAGTATACTTTCCCGGGGAGGCTGAGTAATGTGATGCCTCTGTAGTTGGCACACACTCTCCGGTCCCCCTTTTTGAACAGGGGAACCACCACCCCGGTCTGCCATTCCTTAGGTACTGTCCCCGACTTCCACGCAATGTTGATGAGACGTGTCATCCATGACAGTCCCTCAACACCCAAAGCCTTCAGCATTTCTGGGCGGATCTCATCAACCCCTGGGGCTTTGCCACTGTGGAGTTGTTTGACTACCTCAGTGACCTCCGCCAGGGAGATTGATGCTGATCCCCCATCATCCTCCAGCCCTGTCTCTACTATGTAGGGTGGGTTTGTCGGGTTCTGGAGTTCCTCAAAGTGCTCCTTCCACCTCCCAATCACCTTGTCAGTTGAGGTCGACTGCAACACCGCACCCGCTGCTCCAATTCTCCGGCCCATCTCTCGTTCCATTTTACCCTCACTCGAGAACAAGACCCCAAGATACTTGAACTCCTTCACTTGGGGTAAAGACTCATTCCCTACCTGGAGTAGACAATCCATCGGTTTCCTGGACCGTGCACTACAGTTCCACTCCACTACAGACATTATGTTTTTAATTTGTGGTCTTCTGACTATTTCTGGTTGGTAAACCAAAATGATTTTGTTTCGTCAGGAGGTTAACTACTTCATGTTAATGGAATGTGCCTGATAAAACCTCTCCCTATTATGGAGGAATCTGCAGAATCTTAAAGAAGGAAATCACTCATCACTGTTTGCTGAAGTTTGTCTACCATGTGTAGTTGGCAATACTGTGATACACATGTTCTCTTTAGCCAATAATTCCTGTGAATGGAGAGAGCAGGATGTTGTTGATGTGTATATTTGCATTAAAAGCCTTCTCTGGTAGATCTCATTATGGAGCAGAGGGATTCTGAAGGCCGTGGTATCCAGCTCCTGCCTCGGCATTGTGCCCCTAGAGAGACTTTATACCATGCGGCAGGGGTAGGGGGGGATGGCGGGTGCAGGTGTGTGTGTGCGCCTGCCACACCTTTTAGGTGCCACAATAGTTTGCTCTGTGCTCTCACCATGCTCATTCTGTCTTGGTATTGTAATATGCTGTGCCTATACTATACTATGTATCATCCCCTATACCCCTATACTATACTATGTATCATCCCCTATACCCCTATACTATACTATGTATCATCCCCTATACCCCTATACTATACTATGTATCTATGTTTTAGACGGCTAAATGTGAGCTGGAACGTCGATGAAGCGCTGAGCGCTGAGGTGAAGCAGGACACGCACCAAGAAAATGTCTAAACGACGGAGGACTCTTTTCTCTCACCTTTAAAGTCTAGGGTTAAAAAACAAACGCTGTCATGCAATGTTAAAGACAAACTATTTGTAATGCATTTCCACATTGTCTTTTAAACTGAATATATTTTCCACATACACCAGTGTCCATGCACACATATACTGTAAAGCAAAATAACAATTTTACTAGATGAATGTACTATGCTGAACACCAAAGGGCCTGAAAGATAATTTTTTGATATAGAATGATTGTTAAGTTAATACGGCTTCCCTCTAGGTGTTAATGTGGTACAAGAAAAAGGAGGAGGAGGAGGAGGGAGGAAGAAAAATCTGTGTTTGTGTGTGTGTGTGTTGGGGGGGAAGGGGCCAGAAACACGCTCGCACACATACACGCACGCACGCACGCACGCACCCACGCGCACGCACACACACACACACACACACACACATACACATACACACACACACACATAGTAAGCAGGGGCCATATTGCATGGTGGCATCACAACTCATCTGTACTGTTCTACATCTCACTCTTTGAATGATCTGAATTTCCCTATCTCTCTCTCTCTCTCTCTCTCTCTCTCTCTCTGTGCGTGTGTGGGCCTGTCTCTCTGTGTCTTCATCGACTCGTGTGAGTGTCCTCATGGATATGGAGGGTAGCAGCCGTAGCACAGGGGAAGCCTTCCATGCGTGCGCCAGCCGGCACGTCTTTGATCAGCGGTGACAGAGCATGGAGTATGTGTGACATAGAGTGTCTGCGCTCTCTGGATCTCTTCATCAGACCGGTAAATGCACACCAAAGAGCGTGCTCGCACACACACACACACAGACGCACGTGCACACACACAACACACACACACACACACACACACACACACGTACACCACACCAAACCTCTTATCTCTGGACATCCAAGGCAGTTTGTGTTTTGTGAGAGAAGACATTTTAATTTCCGTCGGTGGGGAGAATCAAACCCTTTGTGCTGTTTTTACCTCAGGCTTTGAAACGCAGAGTGCGTGTGTGTGTGCGTGCGTGTGTGTGTGTGCTTGTGTGTGTGTGTGTGTGTGTGTGTGTGTGTGTGCTTGCGTGTCAGTGTGTGTGTGTGTGTGTGTGTGTCTGTGTGACTGAAACCATCCCCTCCCAGTGGCTTGCCTCTTTAGGCGTGCTTCTTGCCCTTCAGTGTTTTCTCCTCCAAGGAGCAGCGAGGACACGCGGGAACCATGAGTGGTTGGTAAAGAGTTGAATTGCAAACGTTGTTTTATAGGTTTTCTCAGACTGGAGGGGATCTAAAAACAGATGTAGCGCGGCCCAGACGCGGCCATAGACGTCTCTTCTGGGTGTCTAAATGCCACGCTCTGCGCCGTGGATGGGGGTGGAACCCCTCCATGGGGGTTGTTTGTGCCGGAGGGCCTCAGGTGCTGCCAGTGGAATTGCCGATAAACAAAATGCATGTCACCACTGCGGCCTCCCTGTCTTAGCGTCACTCAACAACTTTGTGTTTGGCTGAAGAAAACCTAGCATCCAGGGGGAGTGAAAATATACATCAGAATCTGGCTCCATTCCCTCGCCGACAGCGGTTTTGGCTCAGCCACGTTCCCACCGACTCCCTCCTTAGCCCCCGTCATACTCTCAGCCCTTTTCAGTCCAGCTTTAGACTACACCACATCTTCTGTAAAACATGGTGGAGGCAGTGTGATGGCATGGGCATGCATGGCTTCCAATGGCACTGGGTCACTTGTGTTTATTGATGATGTGACAAAAGACAGAAGCAGCCGGATGAATTCTGAAGTGTATAGGGATATACCTTCTGCTCAGATTCAGCCAAATGCAGCAAAGTTGATTGGACGGCGATTTAACTGGACAAGACAACCATCTTTTGCCCAACCCTAAAGGAGCTGCAGAGTTCCACAGCAGAGACTGGTGTATCTGCGCATGGGACCACAATAGGCCGTACACTCCATAGAGCTGGGCTTTATGGAAGAGTGGCCAGAAAAAAGCCATTACTTAGTGTTAAAAATAAGATGGCACCTTTTGAGTTTGCCAAAAGGCATGTGGGCGGTCCAAGGAAGGACAACCTGTGAACCAGCAACAGGGTCATGGCCGCCTAAGGCTCATTGATGTGCATGAGGAGAGAAAGCTAGGCCGCCTGGTCTAATCCCACAGAAGGGCTACTGTAGCACAAGTTGCTGAAAAAGTTATAGGCTATGGTAGAAAGGTGTCAGAACACTCAGTGCATCACAGCTTGCTGCGTATGGGGCTCCCCTCCATGTTTCCTCTCTAAAACGCTCTTCACCTGTATAGCTGAAGGCCCTGAAATGAGCAGACCAGCTCTTGAAGATATCGCGGGCACTGAGCTTTTTGAAAAGCTGAAAAAGGTTTGTTGGGAGTTTTGCTCTGTATGGTTTTACATTTTTTATTGAAGAGTAGCTCTGTCTGCTTTCTCTACCTTTTATAATACCATGCTTAATTTTGTACTTTTATACCAAGGTGTCTGAATCCAAAACACTGGAAGACCTTCGACAGTCCACAGAGCCACTGACTGACTACCTTGCTAATGCTGGCTGCTTTGGGCGGTTGTAAGATATTGAGGGAGCTTTCTCTTGCCTACGCTACCCACTATCTATATGATATAGTCATACAACAATATTCAAACTAAATAGTGCAGATCATGATAGATATATCGCACAAATACGTCGGTTTGTATGGCGCAACGTCAGCGGACTAATTTGCCTATTCCTCTGGGAAATGTTTGAGCGGTCAAACTAGTGCTACAGGAACCTTTCACTTCCTCGGAAAGTAGTTCCTGGGACTAAACGTATCGAGGACTTTTCGTCAGGAAGCGAAAAGGGACGTCTTTTGGTCGTCATTTTGTTGGCGAATGTCCTAGACCGACCGCAATTGGTGTTCCTGACCGTCTACGCGCCTTGTAGCGCTGTGTCAAGTTTGGTGCATCGGGGCAAAAAGTGCAAGAATGACATGCGTTGCTGTTGCCATTTCCTTTGGGGACCTCAATTTGCACAAAGTCCAAAATGAATGGGGAGTAGTCTTCTGTCGGTAACTTTTGATAGGAAGGTCTGGGAGACTCGAGAGTAAGACCAAACAGGGGTTTTTCATGTACCCCCGTTCCGACGGTACCAAGCTCGAGTCTGTACGATGTTGGGAAGTGGTGGAAACCCTGGAAATGTGGGGGGAAAAGGGACGTCTTTTGGTCGTCATTTTGTTGGCGAATGTCCTAGACCGACAGCAATTGGTGTGCCTGACCGACTAAGCGCCTTGTAGCGCTGCGTCAAGTTTGGTGCGTCGGGGCAAAAAGTGCAAGAATGACATGCGTTGTAAGAAAAAAACTTATTTTCTGATAAGCTTCTGGTTAAGTCCAATTGAGCAATTTGAAATGTTCATATCACCACAGTCCTCTAATTCAAACCTTTCTCCTATCACTAATTGGTCCACTTTAATTAATATATTGTATTATTATATATTGTTGAATATGTTTTATTGTATGGTATCATACATATTGTATCGTCTTAGAAACAAAATATTTTGTACATGATCCTTTGGTCAGTTTTTCACAGTGACTGCCTCAATTGGCAAATGTAGGCATGTGGGTAGGTAGTTTAAGGTTAGATTAAAACCAGGAAAAGAACACTCATGCTTAGAGCTCCACTTTGTAAGTTAACCCAATAGGTTAAGCCTTAACTGTTAAGGGCACCAACTGAACAAATTGCAAACACACACACACAGACACACACCGGCACACACAGACACACACACACAGCTAGATCGAAGCTGGTGGTCTTAATAACATGCGGTTACTGAGGCTGGCACTATTGGATGGCCATTTGGTGACTGACCCCCCTCCCAAAACACACACACACACACTTACTCACACATGCACACACACACACACACACAGGAGGGCAGTACACCATATGTCTGACCAGACAATAGGATCACAAACTGACCTTTAGCATGACGGGGTCGGCCTCTCCGGACAGAGAAACCTGTAGTGTGTGTGTGAGAGAGAGAGAGAGAGAGAGAGAGAGAGAGAGAGAGAGAGAGAGAGAGAGAGAGAGAGAGAGAGAGAGAGAGAGAGAGAGAGAGAGAGAGAGAGAGAGAGAGAGACTTTTGACTTTTAGGTGCTCTTTATTGTACCATCCAAACACTCACAAGATAAAACACACAAAACAAAAAAACACGCCCCCTTATTTACAACCCCGTCTTAAAAAAGAAAAAAAAACAAACCCCCCCACCCGCCCCTTCAAACCCAGCCCACACAGCATATTCTTACAGCATCTGCCCCCAAAAACCAAAAACCAGAAGGGGTAAAAAAAACAAAAAAAAAACAAAGAAAAAACACGCCACTCCACACGCACTGCCGCCGATTATAGACATAAATACATCTCATCATCGTCATCCACAGTGCACACTTCCCCACCAAGACACCATACTGCCTGGAACCCTCCCAGATCATTAACCAGCCTATAGTAGGCATATTCTACTCTAATGCGCGCAGAGACCATCCCTCTAAACATTGTTTCTGGATTAACAGACCCCTTCCCCTTGACCTTGTTCCTCCTGGTCAGCCAGATAGCCAGCTTTGCCTGCCCAAACAGGAAATTCATCAAGCCCCATAGAGCCCTTCTTGCAAAGGAGTACCTGGGACCAAAGATAAATAAGCCCACAGAAAACACTTCCCCAAATCTCCCACACAGTTCCACCAATACATCAGAAACAGTTTTCAAACGGCTACATTCCCAAAACACATGAGAGACGGTTTCAGTCAAGGAGCAGAAAGGACAACCCTCCCCACAGGCCGGATCAAAGTGAGCAACATGCTTGTTTGTCGCCAGAGCCCCATGGATTATTCTCCACTGTAAATCGCCTACCCTCTTTGCTACAGGTACTTTGTAGAGAACCCGCCACCTATACCCCGCCATGCTTTCCCCTTCTAGGACGCCCTGCCACTGGTGTTCCCTTTACCCCTGCAAGGCCTCCCTATTCCTAACCTTCACACTGACCGGACGTACAGGTCTTGCTTTGGAAAACACGTGATACGAACGCACCTGCACTGAACATTGATACATTCTTATAATGGTGTGAATGTTACCCGGAGGCTCCTAATTAGTTAATTGTTTTTAGGGAAACTTTTATTGACCTAATTTGTATGATTTTAAACATTTTATAAATTTTAAATACTTTTTAACCGCAACCCAGTCTCATGTGTTTGGTGTATTGCCGTGGGAACAAACGTTGAGTGTGTTTGTTGGGCCCCATACCACACTTGGGCCTGGTAGGAACATGACACATGCATAGTCTACAGGTCCACATCCTAAAGCCTACTCAAATATAATTTTAATTAATTAATTAAACTTAATTGAAGGTTGTTGAAACATCAATACACGATTTTTACATGACCTGTTCAGAAATACAAATACCCTTGATAAAAATAGATTTTATTTATCTTCCACTCAATAGAACAGCTCACCAAAAGACTGAGTAATGTGTCTGTATATACAATGCATCCGGAAAGTATTCATACCCCTTCATTTTTCCACATATTATGTTACAGCCCAATTCCAAAATTGATTAAATAAAAAGAATTCCTCAACATTCTACACACAGTACCACATAATGACAAAGTGAAAAAAGTTTAGAATTTTTTGCAAATGTATTAATAAAATATCACAAGTATACACACCCTTTACTCAATACTTTGAAGCACCTTTGGCAACAATTACAGCCTCAAGTCTTCTTGAGTATGATGCTACAAGCTTGCCACCTATTTTGGGGCAGTTTCTCCAATTCTTTGCAGATCGTCTCAAGCTCCATCAGGTTGGATGGGGAGCGTTGGTGCACAGCCATTTTCAGATCTCTCCAAAGATGTTCAATCGGGTTCAAGTCTGGGCTCTGGCTGGGCCACTCACAGACTTGTCCCAAAGCCACTCCTTGTTATCTTGGCTGTGTGCTTAGAGTCGTTGTCCTGTTGGAAGGTCAACCTTCGCCCCAGTCAGAGGTCCAGAACGCTCTGGAGCAGGTTTATCAAGGATCTCTCTGTACATTGCTGCATTCATCTTTCCCTTGATCCTGACCAATCTCCCAGTTCCTGCCACTGAAAAACACCCCCACAGCATAATGCTGCCACCACCATGCTTCACTGTTGGGATGGTATTGGCCAGGTGATGAGGAGTGCCTGGTTTCCTCCAGACATGACGCTTGGCATTCAGGCCAAAGAGTTCAATCTTGGTTTCATCAGACCAGAGAATTTTGTTTCTCATGGTCTGAGAGTCCTTTAGGTGTATTTTGGCAAAATCAATGCGGGCTGTCATGTCCTCTGCTACTTTGGTACACCAAGGAACTAGGTGGGATTCCTAAATGGCAAGCAACAAAATTATAACGGAAATTATAATTTCCCCAAATAAATTTTCCCCTTATAGTAGGTACTAAATAACTTCTATAGGTAAGAAACAGAAATATGATGTAATGTAATGGCAACATTCAAGCTATAAGGTTGGGAAAGCTAAATCCTGTTCAGGTAGGTTGAATGTGTTCAAATAAGGTTAATCAAACAGAACGATTATGTTCTTGGAAAAGTGTGAGTATTAAATAAAATAATGAAGAAAACAATTAGGGGCTCCTAACTATGTCTCTCTTACTTTGACAAAGGCTTATACAGCTGCTTACTGTAGCCTGCAGGACAAAGGCTGAAAGTCGAACATCAGATGGTAACATCTTTCTTTGATCTATTAGTCTAAGTTTCTTAACTGTTTCAAGTGGTGTGTAGTGTGAGTGTGTGTATGTGTATGTGCACGCGTATGAGTGTTCTTCACTGAGGGCAGAGTAAGCACACTAAAATAGTGACTAGGGGTCATGGGGTGTAACTTGTGAACACCGAATTGAAAACAGGATTTAACACTTCCACAACAGAGTACGTAAATTTGAACTCACCGTCTGCATAGACATAAGAAAGCGGTAAAGGAACAAAAAAAAGAACATACTAAACAGAGAAACAAAAACAAAACAAAAACAGACAAAGCAATTATGGCTGCTGGACAAAACAATTGAATTACACTACTAGTCATTTCGACAAAGGGCTGTCAGAACATGTAGGCTTTGGCCAATAAAAACTACTTTGAACACAAAATAGAAATAGCTGTATGTATATGGACATAAACAGATGGTAATCTGGGACAATGCTGCTACATTACAAACATGTCAAAACTAAACCATGAACACCCCCAAAGGGAGATAACTAAGGAAAACAGTTAAATAATATAAAAGGTACAGAATGCATCCTAGTTCCTGTGCATAGTGTGATTGATCCTGGTCGGTTTGGTCCTTCCTACACTCCATTAGTGCTGCCGTACCTTTAAGTGCGATGACCTTGCTGGCAGGGTTCATGATGGCGCTGTCGGCAGAGATGGGCCTGCGGATGGGCGTGTTGGGGTCGGCCATGTCGATGATCACCACTCGCGCCTGCTCCCCGACCTTCTCCCGGATACAGATGAACTTATCCGACTCCATGGTCAGGGTGCTGAATCCGATGTTGGCCGGATTGATCCCCAGGTTTTGGAGCTGAGGAGGTAGGCAGAGAGAGGAAAAAAAGCATTACTTTCCAGTACCGTGCAAAACAAAGTGAAAGCTGCTTTTAGTTAACTAAGTAGGAAGGTTCCAAACAACCAAACTCGGTCAGATTCTTTGTGGTATGGCTTCACTCGCTGCACTATTCAAGGAACAGCAAAACTTTCTCTTGACACGACTGCCTGTTAGCAGACCCGACTCTACACAGTCTAACCTGTTCTCTCCAGAAAAACAAGTGGCGGTAAGGCATGGTCAAACGAAGTTGGCAACCAATCCAACTTTTGTGTTCTTGGAGCAATTACTGAGTTAGTACACAGGGAGAGAATAGGCCTGTCCACACATCCAACTGTTCAGTCAAGGGTTGAACAGCACAGCTGGCTGGGGACAGGGGGGAGGAGAGGCAATCCAAGGCCAAGGTCTCAGACCGCTGGCCAACAAAACACTAAATAGCAACAGCCTGTTGGCAAGTAATGTATGCCCTTGGTGAAGACAGGACTCCAATTCTGTCACCACGTCCATCACCTCCTGCTACATTTAGCTGGGCTCTGCTAGTATGTTGACACTGACCAGGAGCCACGCACCTGCATTCAAAATAGCTGATCCGTGACAACTCGATACAAAATACTGATGATGGGTCCCCAATTGACTTAAAAAACAATGATGTGATGTGCTGGATCTCCAGGAAACATTGAGATAACTTTATCCAAACAATGAGACTGTTCTGTTTATTATTTACAAACAAATTAGTAACAACAAAAATCCTCCAAAACAATACAGTTTTATATCTGGTTTTGACTAAACAAATATTAACCTGATGTTAGTGGTTTGAATACTTTTGACTCACAGAGGAAGTTGGTAGCCTATAGAGGCAGAATTCAATATAGCCATTATATGAATGATCATGTATTGAATAGATCCCAATGTCTGACCTTATTTTATTTTATGCTTAACATCATGCTCAACTAATTCTTATCTGAGCCATGATCTGATGTTAATATGTTATAAGCTGTATTGATTCCAGTTTGGTTAGATTTTGAGATATGTTCTGTCTTTTGTATTGCATACAAAATATATGCACTGTCTTTGTGTGTCCACTTGACTGGTGTCTTTGAAGGAAGTTGACCATTACTGTTACCTTTTTGCTTAGTCTTGTTAGATCTGACTTGTTTGGATTTGTGATCTAACTCACTGGGACTCTCAATTAGCTTAAACAGTGGTCTTGCTAATCTAGAAAAATCCTGAATAAATGTCCGGTAGTAACCTAAGAAGCCAAGGAGAGCTCTTACTTCTCCTACATTCTTTGGTTCTCGGTCTCTGAGTTGGTAAACTGCTTCTAGGTCTTTGGGGTCTATGTGGACACCTTCCTTAGTCACAAGACGACCTACGTACCTGACCTGTCTTTTAAACAGTTCACATTTGTTAGGACGTAATTTAACACCATGTTCTCTAAGTCTGTATAAAACACGTCTGATGTCGTATACGTGATCCGAAAAAGTCTTAGAGTAACACAACACGTCATCTAAGTAGGGTGAACAACACTCATCCCTTAACCCCTCAAGTACTCCTTCCATGCATCTTTGAAAAGCCGCCGGGGCGTTGGTAAGGCCAAACGGAAGACGGTTCCACTCGTATAACCCCCAAGGTGTGCTAAAGGCGGTGCTCTGGTCAGATGAGACTAAAATTTTACTTTTCAGCCACCAAGGAAAACACTATGTATGGCGCAAACCCAACACATCCCATCACCCCAAGAACACCATCCCCACAGTGAAACATGGTGGTGGCAGCATCATGCAGTGGGGATGTTTTTCAGCAGCAGGGACTGGGAAACTGATTTGAGTCGAGGGAAAGATGGATGGTGCTAAATACAGGGATATTCTTGAGCAAAACCTGTTTCAGTCTGCCTGTGATTTGAGACTGGGACGGAGGTTCACCTTCCAGCAGGACAATGGCCCGAAGCATACTGCTAAAGCGACACTCGAGTACCGCCGTCATGGAGCCCACGTGGACCGGAGGTGTCGGACCGCGGTCCGTTGTGCTAGGGTAGCTGTCCATGCGAGAGGAAGGGAGGAGAGTAGCCAGAGAGAGGCAGAGTACTTTTTTGTCCAGGAATTCCTTTATGGGTACAGTAGCTAGAAAGCGAGGGGAATGAATGTTCTTTTGGTAAGGATTGGGAGTTCATGAAGCGTTTGTTCATACTTTTTGTTTTGTGACGTTAGAAATGGGGGACCTTACAAGACGACAGACGTTTTTCTCCGTGCAGGTCTTGCCCTGGGGTTACAGACACACACGCACACACACAGAATCACTTCATCACACCCCTGTCTCCCGTGCAAACACGCCCTTGGCCTGGGCCCCCATGGAGCAGCACCTCCAGGTGGCCTCCCCTCCCCGTCAGCCATGGGATTATTATTGACATATCAATTATTGACGTGTGGCGAAAGGGGGAAAGGGGGTGGGCAGGGGGTTAGACTGCAGAGGAAGAGGATCAGAACTGTCCTGCGTCCCGAGTGTGACGAGGTGCGTTCATGGTTTTGGCGTCCACCCCTGGTCGCGAGCGCGCGCTCTCTCTCACATGGGCCCTGGTCCCCTCATTCTCTCAGAGGAAAAGCAAAAGGGGTCCTGGAAGACAAGCAGAAAGGGAAGAAAAGAAAAACGTTATCAGTGCTTTTGTATGTCAGAGAGAGAGAGAGAGAGAGAGAGAGAGAGAGAGAGAGAAGGAGCACACTCGGTCGTGCCGTTGTGGAAGCTCCCTGGGGACGTTAGGCGTCTACTCGTGCCTTAGTCTCAGATCATAGTCAGACATCCAGCGCTGACGCTACATGTCACCGGCCAAACCCTAAAGACAGAACAATTGTGTTTATATGAAAAAAAACTAAGTATGTATGCAGCAGCGACGTCTTGGCTGTGATATACAGTCATATAACGTATGCTCCCTCAAGGAACATTCTATGTAATGAAAACATCAAGCATCGCGGAGGTACGCAGTGCTAGGGAACGCCGACGCTCACATTCGAGCGCCGCGTCGCGCGTGCATAATTCCGTGCTCCGGCGAGGCGTCACGCGCGAGAAGTACTTGATCGGTTGGTCCCCCCCCCCACCCCCCACAAGACATCAAATAGGGCCTCGTTATAAGCAGGCCAGTCACGTCCGGGAATGATCTAGGTTAGTGTTATGGCCTTGGTCACGCCGCAGTCACACGCACGCACGCACGCGTTAACACACACACACTCACACCCGCACCAACACCCACACACACACGTTCACACACACACACACACACACACACACACACACACACACACACACACACACACACACACACGCACACGCTCAATTCTCCCAACCGCCGACGTGGAACGAAGCCAGGGCAACACACGGGGACCGTAGCCAGTGATCATGAATAGCCTCACCCCATTACGGCCAATGGGATCGTGAGCGGGGGGTGAACGGGAGTCAATGGCTGCCTGGATGGATACTCTCGACCTGGTGGCCGGGCCTAATCCTCGCCAATTATATCTGGAGTGAGATTTCATTTCCATCGCCGACGGTGCACAATTAAACCTGGCCGTGGCCTCTGCTCACACTGTGACGCACATGGCAACGGGGCCTGAGAGACGGAGAGGCAGGACAAAACCAGAGAGAGAGAGGCAGAGAGAGAGAGAGAGAGACAGAGAGAGAGAGAAAGATGGTGGAGAGAGAGAGAGACAGAGAGAGAGAGAAAGATGGTGGAGAGAGAGAGAGAGAGAGAGAGAGAGAGAGAGATAGAGAGAGAGAGAGGCAGAGAGAGATGGTGGAGAGAGGCAGAGAGAGAGAGAGAGAGAGAGAGAGAGAGAGAGAGAGAGAGAGAGAGAAAGATGGTGGAGAGAGAGAGAGAGAGCGAGAGAGATTGAGAGAGAGAGAGAGAGGGAGACAGAGAGAGAGAGAGAGAGAGATTTTTTTTGATTTTAACCACACTTTTATTTTCCAATAGTCATTCACACAAACACTGCCTCAAAACCATGCAATTCATACTGTTGACATACAAGGAGAGCACTAGCTCTTCCTACACATTTAATAGCAACTCCCCGTCCTCATCAACAGTACAAAGAACTTCTCCAGCTCCCCAAACCTCCACAAACCCAACAACATTATTTACCAACTTGTAATACGCATGCTCTATCCGTAACCTTGCGGCCACCAATCCCCGCATAATCTGTTTTGGATCTGTTGATCCCACTCCCAGAATCTTCCCTTTCCTACTCTTCCATATTGAGAGCTTTGCCTGACCAATTATGAAATTTATTAGACAGACCCTTCTCCTGTCCACCACCCTATACATGGGTCCACTGATAAAGAGACCATGAGAGAAAGTACACCCTAGCCCTCTACACCAGCCCTCCATGCACCTGAACAAATCTTTCAGCCTATCACAATTCTGAAAAAGGTGTTCAACAGTCTCGTCTTGTTTACAAAACGGACACTCCCGCCCTGTTGTTGGATCAAGGTGCGCTACGTGTCTGTTCGTAGCAATTGCTCCATGAATAATCCTCCACTGTAGATCAGCAGTACGCTTTTCTATGGGAGGCTTATATATGGATCGCCAACCTATTGTCAGGAAAGAGCCAGGCCCTGAACTCTCCAACCATCTCGATGTCTTTTGGTCCTTCAAGCCCTGCTGGTGGTTGACTTTAACCGTTGCAGTGTACAGGCCCTTTTTGCTGGTGACTTGAAAATCCCCCAGCTCAGGTGTTTTGAAAGACAGCAACTTGCCACCATCCTCATTCCACTGCAGACTTCCCACCGCCGTCACCTTCAACACTGGCAGAGCAATTCCCTCCTCTCCAATTGGTTCGTCCAACCCTGTCATGCTTTCCAAATTGTGTAATGCGTTTCCTGCTAATGTCCCCTTGACTTTGTTGACAATCATCTGCAGCAGTCGGAGCGATTTGATTCCGGTCCTTGCAGCTAAATCACCTGCTGTCCTCCACCCTCTGGCATCCCTCAGGTGTCCCACCTTGGTTATCCCAGCCTGGACAAAGTCTGCTCTCACACTTGGTGAGTTAAACATCCTCACCTCCAACAGGGGGTTGTAAAAGAGCGGCTCCCACCCCACCGACATAGAAAGCTCGCGCTGAACCGCAAATATGTTCCGCCAGGCCCTCAGTACTGACCGATAAAATGGGGATAATCCGGGAACGTCTCCTGACCTTATTAAAAACAACTGCAGGTCATATCCCAGTCCCCCTGCCCTCTGAAGGAGGGCCCGGGCTGCTTTTCCCCAGCTCAGGTTACGACAATATAGGAGCCTCTGAGCTGCTTGTAGTCGAAAGGCCTCCACTCTGCTCTTTACGTCAACCAGTCCTTGACCACCCTCTTGGATGGGTAAATACAATACCTGTGCCTTCAGCCAGTGCTGCCCTGACCAGAAAAAGTCCACCAGCTGACGCTGGATTCTGATGGAGAGAGAGAGAGAGACAGAGAGAGAAAGAGAGAGAAAGATGGTGGAGAGAGAGAGAGAGAGAGAGAGATTGAGAGAGAGAGGCAGAGAGAGATGGTGGAGAGAGGCAGAAAGAGAGAAAGAGAGAGAGAGAGAGCGCGAGACAGAGAGAGATGGTGGAGAGAGGCACAGAGAGAGGCAGGGAGAGATGGTGGAGAGAGGCAGAGAGAAAGGAAGGGAGAGAGAGAGAGAGAGAGAGAGAGAGAGAGAGAGAGAGAGAGATGGTGGAGAGAGAGAGGTGATTTGAATGCAGGTGAAGATAATGGGGTAATATTTCTCCATTTAATGCTTACATTGGCAATCGGGTGTTGTGGTTCGAGCAAAATGAGGAAGAGAGAGAGAGAGAGGGAATAAGAAAGGAAGAGAGAGAAAGAGAAAATGAGGGAGAGAGAAAGCATTACAACAAAAGATAGCAAGAAAGAGAGAGGGGGGTGATTTATTTTGGGCAGCAGTGTGTTAGCATAATATGTTCTACCTCGCTAGCACGCAAACACACACACACACCCACACACACTGTGCACACACACTTCCCCATATATTACGTCTGCACAATAACGTCCATAGATCAAAGCATTATTGATATATGGACATGTTCCAGTGCCGATTATGGATCCCAGACTCTCAACCAAACCAGCTGCCAATAGAACGCGCGGCCCTTTGACAGAAGCACAGCAGGCATGGCAGGGCGGAGAGAGAGAGAGCTGCTATAGATAGACACACACACGCATGCTACAGCCTGCACACAGGCTCATTAACACACACACACACACACACACACACACACAGAACCTCCTCCTGCAGCAGCAGCAGTACTGTTGGACAGGGAACAGACAGGGGGAATAGACTCCATCCTGGTTCTAGTGCTCATGGTGGGTCCAGGTCCAGGTCCAGGGTCGGGTCCAGTCCAGCCTCCAATCATTCCATTCCCACCCCTCTACCTGCCCACTGCCAAACTCATCCCATCCCCACACAAATGGACCCAGCCAACGGACACGCCAATGACAGACTCAACTACTCCATTATTCGAAGATTCCTTTGCCTAATCAAACATACGCCACAAATAAAATGCCTGGTAATATAAATGAATATGATAAATCAAAGTTGGAATGTTCCCTGTGCTAGCTGTTGAATATTCACAGGGCCCGTTCACTCGGGGTGTGTGGGGCGTCATTAAACCAAGCGCTCCCTTGGCTCACACAGGGCTGTGTTGGAAGGCTGTTTACAGTGCTGAGTCCCACACTCTCTGTGTGTGTGTGTGTGTGTGTGTGTGTGTGTGTGTGTGTGTGTGTGTGTGTGTGTGTGAGTGTGTGCACTGGGTGAGTCGGCTGCTGCCAGCGGGACGCCACACACTCTCCTTAACATGGCCTCCTCTCCACAAGGACATGCAGAGGAGGAACAGCCCTCCGGGGGCTGGCTGGAGCTCAAAGCTGTGTGTGTGTGTGTGTGTGTGTGTGTGTGTGTGTGTGTGTGTGTGTGCGTGTGGGCATCTACACACATCCCTGTGTGTGTGCGTGTTTAGCTGTGTGGGTGTGTGTACGGTCCTGACCATTGTTAAGTGTGTGGGTACTTGTGTGTGGTCGTGTGCGTTTGGTCTTTTGTACAGTGTGCGCCGCATGCAGTCAGACCCTGTTTATGTCTCTGGGATGCAGAATAAACAAGGCGTGTTAGATTTGTATTGTCCTCACAGCAGAGGTCACCCGTCCGTCCATCCAACCCCACCCCACCCCCGTTCCTATGACAACTACTTGGCTTCTCCGGTTTCTCCAGAGTGCTCTGATGCTCAGCCTGGCTGGACGGGCGCAGAGGTTAGTCCAGCAGCCCCTGACCCCTAACCCCAGCCTTTGGTCGAGTGGAGTGGCACGGCAGCGGGCCTCAACCCACACTCACACACAGACACACAGACACACACAGACACACACAGACACACACACACAGCTGTGCAGGCAGTGACCTCTCACACCATTAAGCTTGCACTGCTGAGTGCCCCCGGGCGAGCGGGAGGGGGGCTTGTACTTTTCAGGGTTTTCACCGCCAGCCTGTTGTTTCATCTGGGAGAGGAGAAATCTAGCGGCTCTGTGTATCCTGCACCGCTGGCCTGCCTCCTATTTCCCTGCTCCGAGGAAACAGAGGAGGAGAAAGAGAGGAGAAGAGAGGCTGTGGTAGGCCGGGTCTCAGAGGAAACAGAGGAGGAGAAAGAGAGGAGAGGAGAGGCTGTGGTAGGCCGGGTCTCAGAGGAAACAGAGGAGGAGAAAGAGAGGAGAGGCTGTGGTAGGCCGGGTCTCAGATCGCAAAGAACACACCACTGTGTATCTTACACAGGGCCACAACCAACTGTCCCCCGCACGCACGCACGCACGCACGCACGCACGCACGCACAGGTGCAGGCCATAAATCTTGAACGCGGCGAGGTGTTGCGGTATGCAATCAGTCAGCGTGAGGCTGCACACTAATTAACCAGAACACCAAGGAGAGAGATACTTCTCTATGGAGGGGGGGGGGGGGGATCTATGGTAGGAGACAGAGACAGAGACTTCATACATCCCCTCTGGTAAGAGACAGAGAGAGACACTTAATACATCCCCTATGGTAGGAGAGAGAGAGACACTTAATACATCCCCTATGGCAGGAGACAGAGACTTAATACATCACCTATGGTAAGAGACAGAGAGAGACACTTAAAACATCCCCTATGGTAGGAGAGAGAGACTTCATACATCCTCTATTGTAGGAGACAGAGAGAGAGACTTAATACATCCCCCATGGTAGGAGACAGAGAGAGATACTTAATGGATCCCCTATGGTAAGAGATAGAGAGAGAGACTTCATACATCCCCTATGATAGGAGACAGAGAGAGATACTTAATACATCCCCTATGATTTGAGACAGAGAGAGAGACTTCATACATCCCCTATGATAGGAGACAGAGAGAGATACTTAATACATCCCCTATGATTTGAGACAGAGAGAGAGACTTCATACATCCCCTATGATAGGAGACAGAGAGAGATACTTAATACATCCCCTATGGTATGAGATAGAGAGAGACTTCAAACATCCCCTATGATAGGAGACAGAGAGACTTCAAACATCCCCTATGGTAGGAGACAGAGAGAGAGCCACTGAAGAGAGTGAGAGGGAGGAGAGGAAGAGGGGTGTAGAACAATGATCTTCAATGAAAAAAAGGCAGTCAAAAACAAACAGTCTTCTCTGAGTGAGGGAGGAGAAAAGGAACAGAGGAGAAAAGGAGGGAGGAAGACATTTAGTAGGGCAGAGAAAGGACGAGGGGGAATCCAAATTGTTCAAAGAGACCGGGGGCCAAGCCCCCCTCAGAGCAACAGTCCCACCCTCATCACCGTGGTAATGACGGCGAGCAGAGCGGCCCTGCATACTCCTGCCAGCTCCATGGAGGATCAGGAAACTGTGCCTTTGATCAGCCATTTTGGCTCTAAGCCCGTGACACCTTGGCTAGCTGCTAGCGCAAACTCCATTTAGCCCTGATGAGTAGACACTAATATGAAGGGATCTAGAGGGTCTTAGCCCACTGGCTAGTGCTTAGCTTTTAGCGTGTTAAAGAACACAGTGAAGCGCTAAGCGCTATTCAAAACGCTAGGGTTGGTTTTTCTCTCAAATATCGTATTATGATGGATTGAAAATCATTGTTAGAGACAGAGATTGTCTGTTTTAGTGAAATGAGGGGCCAGTAAAGTGTGTGTGTGTGTGTGTGTGTGTGTGTGTGTGTGTGTGTGTGTGTGTGTGTGTGTGTGTGTGTGTGTGTGTGTGTGTGTGTGTGTGTGTGTGAGAGAGAGAGAGAGAGAGAGAGAGAGAGAGAGACTGTGTCAGGGGGGAGAATGAGGTCTTCATTAGATTCCCTCTCAGCTTGTCGATACTCAACCAAATACTATCTCAATGGTTCGTCACAGCCTCATTCATTCTCTGCCGGCCCACTTATGAAGTCTGCAGACACCCACACCCTCACCCTCACCCACCCACCCACCCACCCACCCACCACACACACACACCACACACACACACACACACACACACACCCACACACACACACACACACACCCACACACACACACACACACACACACACAATTTTTCACGCACCACACATCAGGTCAGGGTGGATTTCAGCCAATCTCATTTCCTGTTATGTAACACTTCTTGCCTGGAAGCAACTTTGTGTGTGTGTGCGTGTGTGTGTGTGTGTGTGTGCACGCGCGCTTTAGTGGGTGTGTAGCCTAAATGAACCAAAGGAAGTGTTGGGAGATCAAACAAACTCATGGATGGTAAAGACTAAAGCTGCCAACACACACTGCGGTATCTAACGGCTGTGAAAACTAGTCTGGCCTGAGACTCTCGTAAACTTCAGCTGGCTCTCTCCTCTTCGGAGAGTTTCCGCAGCTCGGCTCCAAGTTGTCGTGACAGCCCTCAGGCCGGGGTGATGTCCAGGGCCGCTGTCAGGGAGCCCAGTTAGGAGCCCAGTGAGGAGCCCAGTGAGGAGCCCAGTGAGGAGCCCACAGTGAAGAGCCCAGTTAGGAGCCCAGTTAGGAGCCCAGTTAGAAGCCCGGTTAGGAGCCCAGTTAGGAGCCCAGTTAGAAGCCCGGTTAGGAGCCCGGTTAGGAGCCTGTTTAGGAGCCCGGTTAGGAGCCCGGTTAGGAGCCCGTTTAGGAGCCCGGTTAGGAGCCTGGTTGGGATCCCGGTGAGGTTGCCGCCTGTCCAGCCTCACACGTCTCAGAACGGGCTTTTTAATTGCGCTCTGAAAAATACGTTTCTCGTTCCGGCACTTCGGACTCATTGATTATTTTAAAAAGGAAGAAAAATTATTCACCCGAATGTTTACTTAACCGAATCCAAGGAACACAACAGCGCCTTCCACGGTGCTCATTACAGAGCCGGAGTGGACTGTACATTGATATGCTACCCCAGGGAGCCACCCCAAATCTCAAATTTCTTCCTCGCGCCCTCTGAGGCGACGCTGATGAACTCTGACGGAGCCCGGCAGACGAATGGGTGGGAGGATGAACCGGCGGCCTGGGAGAGTGACGGGGGGGACGGGGACGGGGACGGGGGGGGGTGGGGGGGGGGGGGGGCCCTGTCCAGACCAGAGCTGTGACCTCACTCGGGGTCACTCAGGCTCCTCGGCATCCTCTGTTTCGCTAACTCACTGGGTCAGGGCCGTGGGTCGGTTGAACGTGCGACGACGCCATCTTCACCCTCACCGTTACCGTCACGGTAACTACCCCCCCCCCTCCTGCTCCCTCTCTCCAGCTCTGCTCCCTCTCTCCAGCCCTCTCTCCAGCCCTGCTCCCTCTCTCCAGCCCCACCAGCTCTGCTCCCTCTCTCCAGCCCTGCTCCCTCTCTCCAGCCCTGCTCCCTCTCTCCAGCCCCACCAGCTCTGCTCCCTCTCTCCAGCCCTGCTCCCTCTCTCCAGCCCTGCTCCCTCTCTCCAGCTCTGCTCCCTCTCTCCAGCTCTGCTCCCTCTCTCCAGCCCTGCTCCCTCTCTCCAGCCCTGCTCCCTCTCTCCAGCTCTGCTCCCTCTCTCCAGCCCTGCTCCCTCTCTCCAGCTCTGCTCCCTCTCTCCAGCTCTGCTCCCTCTCTCCAGCCCTGCTCCCTCTCTCCAGCTCTGCTCCCTCTCTCCAGCCCTGCTCCCTCTCTCCAGCCCTGCTCCCTCTCTCCAGCTCTGCTCCCTCTCTCCAGCTCTGCTCCCTCTCTCCAGCCCTGCTCCCTCTCTCCAGCCCTGCTCCCTCTCTCCAGCCCTGCTCCCTCTCTCCAGCCCTGCTCCCTCTCTCCAGCCCCACCAGCTCTGCTCCCTCTCTCCAGCCCCACCAGCTCTGCTCCCTCTCTCCAGCCCTCTCTCCAGCCCTGCTCCCTCTCTCCAGCCCCACCAGCTCTGCTACCTCTCTCCAGCCCTGCTCCCTCTCTCCAGCCCCACCAGCTCTGCTCCCTCTCTCCAGCCCTGCTCCCTCTCTCCAGCCCCACCAGCTCTGCTCCCTCTCTCCAGCTCTGCTCCCTCTCTCCAGCCCCACCAGCTCTGCTCCCTCTCTCCATCCCCAGCCCTCGTTCAGCTTCTTTGTAGGTAACATTCAGAGGGGCAGGGCTACGCATCCTCCTCCTGTCCTACATGTGGACTTGGCAACAGCGTAAAGATAGATGATGTGAATGGCTGGATCTAAAACAGAGGTGTTCTGTTCTCCTATGCTATGGCGTACGAACAAGGAGAAACAATAACTGGTTACTCCGTGCTAGGAAAGAATTGACCGGTAATTAAAATGGAACGGAGCCCCTTCCTTGTTACTATTTTTGTTTCATTGATTTTGTTCAGCTACCTAGGACGGGTTGGTCACCTACGATCATAATGGGGACACAACAAGGCGATTTAGTAACATGAATGTTATACTTTCACAATGTTCAGTCCTTCGTGTCACACAAAGATCAATATTTGTTCCATCATGCATATAACTATTAAACATGTAATCAATAATTTTTCACAATCACACACACACACACACACACACACACACAATATGTCAATATGTCATATATATTATGCTGATATTGCGCTTATGTCATATACTATATATTCACATTTTGGGGGGGTTGCGTTTGGCACTATATGAGCTGGGGAGGTGTTATGTGGATTGGAGTCACAGTGGAGCAGGGAGGAGGAAGAGTGACTGATCCCACCGGCAGAACCAAACAGAGCTGGATCCCGTTCCTCGCTCCACGTGCGGCTCCACTGGACCCCCGAGTGTCCATGGGATCTGTAGAGAACTAGTGGAACCGGGCAGCTGAGTACCACTGTAGTTCTCTGGCAAACACCCCACATTCTCACACCCTACTGTGCCTTGAACTGGGCCTCACACTAGCTGGGACTGAAAGACCAATTACAGGATGGCACTATTGGTTACTGGGTCTTTGTCCTCGCCAATCTCGGTCGGCAGTGCTTTCTACTGGGCTTCTCTGTAACAAAGCGTCTATGGGAATGTAGCTTAGAATCTCTACTGGGCTTCTCTGTAACAAAGCGTCTATGGGAATGTAGCTTAGAATCTCTACTGGGCTTCTCTGTAACAAAGCGTCTATGGGAATGTAGCTTAGAATCTCTACTGGGCTTCTCTGTAACAAAGCGTCTATGGGAATGCAGCTTAGAATCTCTACTGGGCTTCTCTGTAACAAAGCGTCTATGGGAATGTAGCTTAGAATCTCTACTGGGCTTCTCTGTAACAAAGCGTCTATGGGAATGTAGCTTAGAATCTCTACTGGGCTTCTCTGTAACAAAGCGTCTATGGGAATGTAGCTTAGAATCTCTACTGAACTTCTGTGTAATAAATCGTCTATGAGACTGCAGCATAGAATCTCTTCTGGACCTCTCTGTAACAAAGCGTCTATGAGAATGTAGCTTAGAATCTCTACTGAACTTCTGTGTAATAAATCGTCTATGAGACTGCAGCATAGAATCTCTTCTGGACCTCTCTGTAACAAAGCGTCTATGAGAATGTATCTTAGAATCTCTACTGGCTTTGCCATAACTTCAAGGACATCAGCTCATTACAGCTTGTTCTACGTTCATAAACCACATTTTAAAACTTTTTAAACTAAACACTAATGAACCTAATCTTACCCCCTTGAAAAAACAATTTGACATCAATCCAGTCAGGTCGTTGGTCAACGTTTTGCCAACATGAAACATATATCACACCCATTTTCTATATTTCTACCCAAGCAAGTAGGCAGAATTTGAAACCTCACATTCTAGTTCACCGCAAATTTTGTCTTAAGAAAACATCGAACGTACATCTCAAGATCTCCCTGAAAGTAAACTCAGTGGGTATAGCCCTGTATGCAATTCCGGCCACTAAATTAGAGGCAATGAAAGTTGTGAGCAAACACAGGTCTCCCACTCACATGGCGAAGAATTTCTAATTAACTTTGGAAACTTGCGGCCCATTGTACCGAGCCGCAGAGAAACCTTGCCTTTTTCCAAATGAACTGAACTGTGTGGGTGGGCTCCTAATTGAAATGATTGTGTTCTTCAATAAAACATGAGAGTTCATTTCATCCGAGCGTCAACACACCCACAGGCTCGCTCACCCACGCGCACCACCACCACCGCCGCCACCTCCGGCCCCAAAGACACGGCGCCCACATAATTATGTCTTATACGTGCCATTTGACTAGGTAGGCTCGCCAGCGCTGATATTTACAGACATCCGGGCCCCGGAGCGCTGGACCAGCGCCTCTTTCATGGGTTAGGGGAGCTGTGAAGGGATGTCCTCCCTGGCTCATGAATTATTCCACGTCCTGCTCTCTCGGCCGTGAGTACCTGTGCTCGCTCGGCGGAGACCCCCCGTCACGGGGGGTTTGACTTAAAAACCCTTTGACCCCCCCCCCCCCCCCCCCCCCCCCCCCCAACAGGCCATGCACTCTGTGATGAGACCCGGACGAGGAAGGAGGGAAGAGCTGCTTCTCTACCTCCGCGCGCCTCTCTGTCCCTCCCTCCCTCCCTCCCTCCCTCCCCTCAGTCTCCCCCTCTCACTGTCTTCAACCCTGCTGTCTCTGTCCCTCCCTCCCTCCCTCCCTCCCTCCCTCCCTCCCCTCAGTCTCCCCCTCTCACTGTCTTCAACCCCGCTGTCTCTGTCCCTCCCTCCCTCCCTCCCTCCCCTCAGTCTCCCCCTCTCACTGTCTTCAACCCTGCTGTCTCGGTCCCTCCCTCCCTCCCTCCCTCCCCTCAGTCTCCCCCTCTCACTGTCTTCAACCCTGCTGTCTCTGTCCCTCCCTCCCTCCCTCCCTCCCCTCAGTCTCCCCCTCTCACTGTCTTCAACCCCGCTGTCTCTGTCCCTCCCTCCCTCCCTCCCTCCCTCCCTCCCTCCCCTCAGTCTCCCCCTCTCACTGTCTTCAACCCTGCTGTCTCTGTCCCTCCCTCCCTCCCTCCCTCCCCTCAGTCTCCCCCTCTATCTCCCCCGTTGTAGTGGTGCCCTCATGGTATTACTATGGCTCCTTTGAAGGTGGTAAGGACAAGTCAGCAAGGTCATATAGGTGGAGGTCACAGCACATACACTGACAGGGCTCCACGCACACACACACACACACACACACACACACACACACACACACGCACACACAGTTTGTACAGTCCTGACTCACATGATATTGTAACACATGGAGAATGTAGAACACACAATGAGGGAAGATGTGTCCTCTAGGAGAGAGAGAGAGGGAAAAAAAGAGAGGAGAAAAGGAGAGAAACAGAGGTCGTGCAGCAGGCTGGGCGTCAGCATTTCCCTCTGATAACATGGCCCAGGGTAATAGTACAAAGTCCTTTACAAGGCCCCTGGCGCCGCGTGACCCCCGTCCCGCTGTCACCCTAGCCCTATCCAGCCAAGGGACCGCTCGCTCGCCTACCCAGGCCCAGCTGTGAGGCCCGATAGTGGGCAAGAGGACAGGGCCAGAGGGGTCATTGGTGGAGCCAGGAGCGGGGCGTGAAAGCTCGGCCACTGGCGTGCCAAGTGCACAAGGACAAAATGGGGATGGCTGCTACAGTGGGCATATGTCTCTGTTTAGCACGTTGCTGCATGCGGAAGCACACCCACACACACACACACACACACACACAGACATAGTGGGCAGACACAGACATAGTGGGCAGACACATGCCAAATGTGAATATAAAAATGCGTCCAAGAGACTTGGCTATTGCCCATCTGTATATCTCCGTCTCTTTCCTGCTCCCTCTCTCTCTCTCTCTCTCTACTCTCTCTGCTCTCCCGTCTCTCTCCCCTACTGTGCTCCAGTTAACTTGCCATACATCACAGCGGGCCACCAACAAAAACAACCCAAATGCTGAACTAATCTCGTTGCAAAATCGGTTTCTCCGGGTGTTTGTGGGGGTGGGGTGGTAGGGGGGGATCTATTCAACCAAACCGCCTCGTTACACAGGAAAAGGCTTATCAAAACAGGAGAATATCAAATGCAAAACCTGCCAGAGATAAAAACAACAATCCCATTAAACATGAACAGATGTCTAGTTGGGTGCTACGAGCTCAGTCTACTGTATTCTGTTACAGTCCAGTCAATTATAGGCCTAAATGGATGCTTCTGACACCCCGAAGCCCGGAGGTAGTGTATTAGCGTTCAGCGTTAACGACGGCCCCGGGCCCTTAACCCCGGGTTCACGACCTCTGCGCTGTGGCTTTGTGAGAACCCCGGCCGGTCCGCCTCCCGTGTCCCCGTCGCGCCACAACGGAAGAGGGGCACCGCTCTCCCCTGGAGAAGCGAAAGAACGAGGACCTTCAAACGAGAACACAACAAATCAAGGCCAGCGTTTGTTTTTCCCGTAACTTCCCCAAAACACGCACTCTTAGCATGTAGAAAGGCATCAATAACAGAGTACAAATGTTTGCACACTGGAGTGGGAGGACGGTTCCGTGTGTCTGTTTTTCCGATAGCGTGTTTTCCATGTTTGTTCTTCCGCTGTTGGTTCCCCGGAGCGTCCGACGTCTGTGGGGAACCTGACTACACACAAAGCCTTTTTATCTCCTACACTGCATTTCTCCTAAACACAGCTGCCAGAACGAACCACAGAAAACGCTTACCCGTTAGCGTCCTCCATTTTACTCTTCAACACAATTAGCTGTCGTTGCTAAATTCACATAAAGACACACACACACAAACACACATACACATTAGCTATAACCCTGTCAGCCTGTCACTCAGCTCTCAAATGCTTTCAAAAGAGAATATTAATAGCAGCAACCATGTAAACATCTACGCTAATGTTAGAGCTAATGCTACTGTTATAATGACGGTCAAGATGGTCTTGAACTGCTAGCCTCATCGGTGCTAAGAGCTACTGGCACGTTAAGGCTGGACTGATGGGCTTCATTTACCAGATGAGGGGTCAATGACTGGCTAATCCTGTCCCGCGAAGAGGTTGTTACGGAGGTATTACCAGTGATAAGTCAGACATGATGCCGTCTCCAATGACCCCCCCAGTGTAAACATAAACCTGTCCTTTACCACACAGGCAATATGTGTGTGTGTGTGTGTGTGTGTGTGTGTGTGCGTGTGCGTGTGCGTGCGCGCCTCGGAGCTGAAGATATTGGATAGGATGGACTAAATATGTCCCCATTAAAGCTGCATGAATAATTCATATCCATTACTTCCCGTGTGTGTGTACACGCGAGCACGCATGTACTGTATCAAATCAAATCTATTTGTATTTCAAACACAAAGGCAACCCTACGTGCTTTCCACAAAGCAAGCAGGGGGAAAAAAAGACCATGAAAAGAAATGAAAGCAATTGTAATCAGAGAAATGAAACGGCTAAGGAGGAACAATTTAGCCCAACGCAATAGAGAACCTATGCAGTACGTTTGCGTGTGTACCTGTATGTGTGCATTCAGTGTGTGAGGAGAGAGAGAGAGAGAAAGAGAGAGAGAGAGAGAGAACGAGGCCAGGTTTATCATCTAGCTGCATGCCGCTCGCCCCTGGAGACCGCCAAGCCTATTAGCCAATAAAGAGGAAGTGGAGTCCAAACAAGGCGGAAGGGTGACCCAATCAGGTTAGCTGGAGGTGCGAGGGCTGAAAGTGGCGCCTGGCGAGAGACGGCGAGCCATGTAAGACAAGCCCCCCCCCCCCCCCCCCTCCGCCTGATCAGAAATCCACTCCCACTCTCTCGCAGGCGACGTCGCTCGCTCTAGGAAGTCGACAAAGCTACTTTCTCTTTTTTTAATGAATTGAGATCTGCTAACGGTCAATTCCCCCCCCCCCCCCCCCCCCCCCGCGCTCTCTCCATTCTCCCATTTCCCTCTCGGAGCAGATAGGCTAATAGAAATGTGGAGCTGGTAGACGGAAACTTAAAACTCACTTAATGTCCACGTGCAGGCAGAGGGAAATGGAAATACGTTAAGCCAAACATTTGACACTTCGTTGGTGTTTCGTGCCAGCACAGCCTTGTCACGTCCGCAGGCTTCCCCCCCCCCCAGTCTCATTTGTATTCTGAATGTAATTCATGTATTCTGAATGTAATTTATGAAGAGTGAGGTGGATTTTCTCACCACGGCATTTGAAGCAGTAATTCTTGCTATAGCGGGGCTCTGTAGAGAAGAAGAAAAAGAGGCAATCTCAGAATGAAAACCAAATCAAATTGACAAACTGTGGCGTAATAGTAAGTGTGCGTGCAAGTGCACCACACGTAGGTGTGTGATTGTGAGTGTGTATGATGTGCGTGTGTGTGTGTGTGAGTGTATATTGTGTGTGTGTGTGTGTGTGTGTGTTTGTGAGTGTATATTGTGTGTGTGTGTGCGTTTGTGAGTGTATATTGTGTGTGTGTGTGTGTGTGCACCGCCCTGTCATAGCTCTCTGTAACACCCCGCAGAGAGAGGTGAGGTGCCACAGACAGCAGCTGTCTGAGCCGGGCTGAGTGCAGGCGTGTTGTTGGGAGCGGGTCCTGGCTGGTGAAATATGCAGCGATGGGGAGAGGTAAGCAGGTAGAGCGGGCCAAGCTGGGCTATTTTTATCACGCTCACACGGCCGGAGCCGAGAGCCAGAGACACATTCACGGACGGACGCGGTCACTGGCTGCTCTCTCACATACACACACACACACACACACACACACACACACACACACACACACACACACACACACACACACACACACCACGGCACACCTCAAAAAAAGCAAGTGTCCAGATAACCTAGCTTCATGAGGTGACACAAACACACCAGAACAATGCATAAGCCTCAAACACCTCCTAAGGAAACAGTAGCTGATTGTGTTGCTGACTGCTAGTGGATAGTGTGTCATTATGAGTGTGTGTGTGTGTGCGTGTGCGTGTGCGTGTGTTTATTTATGAATTCACTACTAGAGAGTACTAGGTCTGACTGACAGACAGCACAAAGAGTTGAAGATGGCACTTTCAAGTCCTGGACAGCAGAAGGCACTCAGAAAATGTATCTTCTAGTGGCGGCTTCCTAACCTTAACCCTAACCCAGGAAGCCCCCACTGCAAGATTCATTTTCTAACCCTAACCCAGGAAGCCCCCACTACAAGATACATTTTCTAACGCTAACCCAGGAAGCCCCCACTACAAGCTAAATTTTTCAAAAGGAGGCTCACCAACACAGTCAATACTGCCACTCTCCACAGGCTAACATCTCTGAATCATTTAGATTTGCCTCACGACCCATTAAGGTGTACCCCTCCCTCCCATCCTCCTCCTCCTCGCCTACTCCCCGTTGTTAGGCAAAAGCCGAAGAGGGGACCCCTGTTATCGTGGTAGCGTTGTACAGGAACGAACCTTATCTTAACTGGAGCAGAGGCAAAAAAAAATAAACACACAGTACTGGAAGGCAGAGAGCTGAGCGCTGAACGCACCCTTACACCGCATGCGTGGGCGTGTGCTGTTAAATCCACACATCCAGATTCCCAAAGGCAACCCCCCCTCACCCCCACCCCCAACCCGAAAAGATGCCCGACACCCCCCCCCCCCATCCTTCACCACTTACAGATAAGCCTCAGACTTGAAGACTCGTTCTGCCGTTCGGATGAGAAATGTGATCCTGGATCCCCACGTCCCTCCAATGCTAGTCTACCTGCCAAGCTGGCCGGTCTCCAACCTCTTTAACGACCTTGTGTGCATCGACTGATGCCCCGGTGCCCACCGCAGCCAGATTCTGCTTTAGGCTCACATGTCTGTCTGTCTGTGTGTGTGTGTGTGTGTGTGTGTGTGTGTGTGTGTGTGGCTGCACAGAGTGAATTGGTGTGTACGGCATGGTGTGCGACCCTTTCTAGTAGAACTGCTACCCACCTGTGTTACTAGAGCAGAAATGGTCTTTATTTATGGAGGTGGTTGTGTGGTGAGGTCTATGGGGCCTATTTCTACATGTCACATCTATCACCTATTTCTACATGTCATATGTACATCACTGGTACGTCACAAACCCTATTTCTACATGTCATATGTACATCACTGCTACATCACTAACCCTATTTCTACATGTCATATGTACAGTTAGGCCCAAAAATATTTGGACAGTGACACAAGTTTTGTTATTTTAGCTGTTTACGAAAACATATTCAGGATACAATTATATAATCAATATGGGCTTAAAGTGCAGACTCTCAGCTGTAATTTGAGAGTATTCACATCCAAGTTGGAGCAAGGGTTTAGGAATTACAGCTCTTTAATACGTAGCCGCCTCTTTTTCAAGGGACCAAAAGTAATTGGACAATTGACTCAGAAGGCTGCAAAAAAAAATAACAACGCTGCATGGGCTCTTCCCTCATTAACCTGTCATCAATTAAGCAGTTAAAAGGTCTGGAGTTGATTCCAGGTGTGGCGTTTGCATTTGGAAGCTGTTGCTGTGAACACACAACATGCGGTCAAAGGAGCTCTCAATGGAGGTGAAACAGACCATCCTGAGGCTGAAAAAAAGAAGAAATCCATCAGAGAGATAGCAGAAATGTTAGGAGTGGCCAAATCAACAGTTTGGTACATTCTGAGAAAAAAAGAGTGCACTGGTGAGCTTGGGAACTCAAAAGGCCTGGACGTCCACGGAAGACAACAGTGGTGGATGATCGCAGAATCCTTTCCATGGTGAAGAAAAACCCCTTCACAACATCCACTCAAGTGAAGAACACTCTCCAGGAAGTAGGTGTATCAGTGTCTAAGTCTACCATAAAAAGAAGACTTCATGAGAGTAAATACAAAGGATTCACCACAAGGTGCAAACCATTAATCAGCCTCAAAAATAGAAAGGCCAGAATTGACTTTGCCAAAAAACACCTGAAGAAGCCAACCCAGTTCTGGAACAGCATTCTTTGGACAGATGAGACTAAGATCAACCTGTACCAGAATGATGGGAAGAAGAAAGTTTGGAGGAGGATTGGAACAGCTCATGATCCAAAGCACACCACATCTTCTGTAAAACATGGTGGAGGCAGTGTGATGGCATGGGCATGCATGGCTTCCAATGGCACTGGGTCACTTGTGTTTATTGATGATGTGACAAAAGACAGAAGCAGCCGGATGAATTCTGAAGTGTATAGGGATATACTTTCTGCTCAGATTCAGCCAAATGCAGCAAAGTTGATTGGACGGCGCTTCACAGTACAGATGGACAATGACCCAAAACATACTGCAAAAGCAACCCAGGAGTTTTTTAAAGCAAAGAAGTGGAATATTCTGCAATGGCCGAGTCAATCACCAGATCTCAACCCAATCGAGCATGCATTTCACTTGCTCAAGACAAAACTTAAGGCAGAAAGACCCACAAACAAGCAACAACTGAAGACCGCTGCAGTAAAGGCCTGGCAAAGCATCACAAAGGAGGAAACCCAGCGTTTGGTGATGTCCATGGGTTCCAGACTTCAGGTAGTCATTGCCTGCAAAGGATTCTCAACAAAATATTGAAAAGTAACATTTTACTTGGGGTTATGTTTATTTGTCCAATTACTTTTGAGCCCCTGAAATGAGGAGCGTTTGTATAAAAATAGCTACAATTCCTACATGTTTAATCATATATTTTTGTTCAACCCCTTGAATTAAACCTTAAAGTCTGCACTTCAATTCCGTTGTAGTTGTTTCATTTCAAATCCAATGTGGTGGCATGCAGAGCCCAAATCATGAAGATTGTGTCACTGTCCAAATATTTTTGGGCCTAACTGTATATGACTGCTACATCACTAACCCTATTTCTACATGTCATATGTATATCACTGGTACATCACTAACCCTATTTCTACATGTCATATGTATATCACTGGTACATCACTAACCCTATTTCTACATATCGTTTGGACACATATCACTGGGACACCATTGAGGACTGACAGTGACCTCTGTGTTAATAGCCAACTTCACACATTTACATTTTTCACAGCAATTTCACCAGTGGGTATGTGCGTGTGTATGTGCGTGTGTACACATCTCAGAGACTTCTAGGTGAGAAAGTGTTTTCCCAAGGTGCATAAGAGAAAAGGGTACAAAGGGAAGACAGGCCAGGTCCCTGTTACTCATCCTCATCCTCTTCACACCATGTTACTATGGATATAGAACCCGGTGCAGCCCAATTGGTTGTCAAACACACCCCCGCAAACACGTATACACACACACACACACAATCCCAAAAAATCACACCCAACCAAACATGCAAATGAAAACATCACCATCCTCACACGAGAGAGAATAACTGAGAGATAAACAGAAGCTTTTCGTGTCAAGTGTTTATTGGTAGGAGGAAAACACTTGCGCACACTCCCTGCGTTACCATGGCAACCCCAATCGAGGGCTCCGGCACTGCGTTGTTGTTGTTTGCTATTGTCATTACGCTCGCAAGCACAGCATAAAAGGAACGCGTGCTAAGAGCCAACTTCAAAAGCCGCTACCCCGAGCTGGATTTGCCGTGCTCCCATCGTCTAAACAGTATAAAAGTGAGCTCTCAAATGGCTCCCTCTTGACTCTCCTCCTCCCCCCCCACCCCCCCCATACCAAAAAGACACATGGCGCGGGGTGGAAACAGGCTCTTAACAAGCTCTGACTTTGCAGAGTAAACAGAGCCAAGGGCAGGGCAAATGGGAACGGCGGAGAACTCGAGCGACTGCCAATCAACAAACGAAGATGGAGCAGGGTCTAGCCGTCTTTCCTCCTACCGCCTGTCCCTTTTGGGAGCGCTTGTTTTTTTTTGTCCCCACGCCGTGTAAACATCTATTTCCAGACGTGAGTCATTAGCAACGCCAGACTTGGTAAAAGTTGAGGCAGGTACTAATTTTAATAGTGAAGGTCTTTTTATAACGCTTTTGTTTTGGTCCAGGGTGGCATGACACCATTGGCGTTGCACCTGGCCTCTCCAGAACGTCCCCTCCACTCATGCCGGCCTTGTTGTTGTTGTTGTCGGAGCAAACCGAAATACCGTTGTCCTGTCACGTGGAGCCCCTCAGGCGAGGAGAAGAGAACTTGAACTGCTGCCTTTCATGAGCTTGGAGCTCGGCGAGCCACGAGCCACTCTGCTAATGTGCTTCCGCGGTTCAGGAGAGACAAGCGCCGAGGTAACGTTTCATTCGTCGCAAAGGGCTCAAACCGATTGAACAAACTAACCGGCCCTGAGACCAATGGTTAAATACGAAACAGCCAGGAGCAAATGCCGCGGAAAAAGTAGGGCGAAATACCTTTTCCAAGATCACGAGCCTTATTTCCCATTCGACCAAGGACAAATCTGTGAGGAACACTCGGGGCGGATTCCTCTCCCACCCTCCGCTTTCAGAAATCCATTCACACTCCCTCATGAATTATTCCCTTTTTACCATTTCTATCTAGTTACTCCCTCCTTCCTCCTGCCCTCTCTCCCCCGGCCGCCCCCACTAATCTTCTCTCTCCCCTCTCTCACTTCATTCTCATTCCCCTCTCTCTCTCTCCCCCTTTCTCCCGTCCCGCCGTCCAAGCCCCCCCCCCCCCGCTTGCTCTCACTCTTTTGGGTGAGTTTATCAAAGTTGCCTCGGTGTAAGACGCCGTTATGGCCTCCCTCTCCATTGCTCATCCTCCCTGCCACGGTGACTCCGGCGCCCGCACAGACGCACGCACGCGCGTCAGCTCCCTCTCAATCAAAGGGTTGACGTCGTCGGCTCCCAAAGTACACAGAGAAGGAAGGGGTGGAAGAGAGAGAGGGAGAGAGAGAGAGAGAGAGAGAGAGAGAGAGATTCACATTCCGAGAGCAGCTTTGTATTTTAAACCAGGACAAAGCTAAGAATATTGCCAAACATGACCCTGTTCTGAGAACGACGAGTGGAACGATGTGGAAGAAATGTAGAAAAGCGAAAAATATAGCTCCGTTCATAATCGAAATATGACAAGAGCACAGGCAACAAGGTACTAATGTATTCTGCTGCAGAGCTTTCAAATATGAAAACCTGTCAAAAAACCCGGGGTGTCAGCTCTGTAACCAAAGCCTTCCAAGCCCTGCTCCGAGAGCCTGCTGGAGAGGATAGATCCAGGGACACGGGCTGATCCCCGTGCCCACGGCTCCCTGCTGGAGTCCCATTTCCCTGCCTGCTGCATGGCTAATGGGCTGGGATCATCCCCCGTTGGCCTGCCCCGGGAGCACACGCAGAAACTTAATGCTGGAGAGGAGAGGAGAGGAGAGGAAAGAAGAAGAAGGCTGAACTAAAATGAGCCAAAATACAGAACTCTTTGGCTGAAGAATAACATCCAATCACCCATCTGCACCATGTCAACGTGTCAAAGAGCTATTTCCACTACCTGTGTTGTTGATATGAGGTCACCAAAGAAATACTGCAAACACGCCCACGGCTATGTTAAATTAGCACACATGCAAAACACCGTCTTTCTTCCAAAGCGTTTAGACCTCGGTAATGTCCGTCACGCTGCATCAAAAGGACAGACTACTTACCCCGGGAGAGTTCTTATCTCTCTCTGCCGTCTCCATCCCTCCTTCAAGCTCTCCTCCAATCCTCTCTTTCACCTTCCCGTCTGCTCAACCCTGTCCATGCGCCCGTGTAGCGGCGTGTCTAGGGTAACCTGAGCAGGCTCCGTTTCACTCTCTCTTATTGAATGAAGCTAGCTGGCTAACAGCCCCCCCCCCCCCCCCCCCCACTGTGTTCGTGTGCTATCGGTGGCGGGTGTATGTTAGTCCGTTGTTCGTTTTAAAATTTGTATATAGGATAGTTACGTATTTGTTTGCGTTTGTTTGTGCGTTTCTGTTGTCGGTTGTTTGTTTTTTAACATCGGTATATAGGATAGTTATGTATTTGTTTAGGTGTGTAAGTGTTTGGGTTGTCAGTTATTTGTAATAAGATGTGTACATAGGATATGTTTGTGTTGAATGGCAATTACATACTTTATATAGGACAGTTACATATGTGTTTGTGTTTACATAGGACAGTTACATATGTGTTTGTGTTTAATGACATTAACATACTTTAATTATTAGTAAGTCAAACCAAAAAGATATCTTGTGTTGAAGAAACAATAAATCAACAGCATTTAAAGTCGGTTTGATGGGAACCCCTAGAATAGCCAAACACAACCAGGTCTAAGTATGCTACCACTACAACTGACACAGGTCATAGTCACACTCAACTTGACCCCAGCTGATCACAAGAACAAAAAGTTTAAGTTTTGAGTCAACACATGAACATAATTAGCAAAATGTGTAGTTTCAATTTTCAGTCAAAACTAACATAATTCAAATGTGGAGTTCATTAGGTGGCCATCTCTGACAGACTGTAGGTCAGAGCTTTAGACACACGACAGAACTGCAGTGAGAGAAAAAAAAACACGGAGAATTCTGCACTATTGAATTCCTTGAGTGGTGAATGAAGATAGAAAATCCTGCGAAGCAAACCCAGTGCATCAGCAACACGTGCGTCAATATTCAAACAAGACGGACGGATTAGCCTAACGACGGTCTGTCAGCGTAACCGGGCAGATTAGCCTAACGACGGTCTGTCAGCGTAACCGGGTTGGTTTCGGGTCCATCCTTAGCGGATCTTAATCGGCGTGAGCCTCCTGTGAGTGCAGAACGGCTGTAGGTGAAAGTGTTCAGCCCCTACCTGCAGCACTATGCGCGGCCTGTAGGAGGCAGCCGGTTGAACAGGGGTCAGAGGTCAGAGGAGAGCTCTCTGGCTAACTGCGTCACAGGCTTGTTTCTCTCCTTCCACTAGGGTGGTAATGATCCGCCGACCCTCACTCTGAGAGGCTTCCTCGATCCGCCAGCAGCCCCGCTGAGTGCCCGTCTATCTGGGAGAGGGCCGCTGCCCTCAGGTCCACAATGTGTCCCATTTGCAGGGTGCAAAACGGGGCGTAGGTGGTTACCTGGTAAAAAAAAAAAACTGTTCCGCGTGATCCTGGCGGATCCAACGCCTCTTGTCTTCGGTTACTTCTATGAGGAATGCGGACTCAATAGGGACATCGATTCTGCATGGCATATGTTGCGCGGCGCTCGTGTCGACTGGGCCCGTTCGACGAGGCCTGAGTCAGCAAGGAGACGGCCGGATCGATGGCGGACTTCCGGGCCTCGCGCTGCGTGGGAGCGGCTCCCCAGCGCCGGCCCCAGACTCCGGGCGATCGGTTTGTCGGGCCGCGGCCTTTTTCGCCCCGACCCCGGCCACGTCGACGTCGATAGCGCCGGGGGAGCGGCCGGAGCTCGCGGTCGACACACAGACGCGGGGGAACGGATTGACGGGACTTCACTCATAGTCTGGCGATGCAGAATTAAAGGACTCTGACAGCGGGAGCTCTCTACCCAGCCAAACAGACAGGAGAGGGGGAAAAAACGAAACAATAGCAACAACCAAACAACCGGTTGGACGCAGGCACTTTTGGGGTGAGATTGCACAGGTAAACAACCGCTACACCGCGTGGAGACGGGACACAGTCGGTCCTCTCTCTCTATTATCTTATAATTCTCTCTCAGACTCAAACAGTTCATCTCTATTGTTTATTCTCTCTCTCAGAAGGCATGTCTGCTCTCTCGCTCTCATTTGCTCTCGTTTCCTCTGGGGAGAATCTCGGGCTCTCTCAACCTCTCTCTCTCTCTCTCTCTCTCTCTCTCTCTACCCCATCCCCCCCCTCTCTCTCTCTCTCTCCAGGAGGGAGAAATTAAAAGATGCCACGGATTTACAGGTCTGCGTCTGAATGGCATACACAATTCCCCGCGGAGAGGATAAAGGCGCGGGGAGCGGGAGAATGGGATACGAGGCAGACGGTGAAAAGACTGATCGGGAGACAAAAGGTGATTCTTTTTAAATGTAATCTTCTCTCTCTCCTCTCCGCGGTTCAAAGGCACAGCAATCCCATCATAAATAACTCAGCGTGTGATTGGCAGAGGGTGACTCAGCGTGCCGACACACACACACACACACACACACGGCAAAAAAGCCATTTAAACAATTACAGACAATCGTGAATGGGTGGGACGGCAGAGAGAGGACATTAACAGACAACAGGTGGCTATCAGTTGAAGGAACAGGACTTTTACTTCATAACACGTTCCTCCTTTGAAACTCAGACCAGACAACAAAACTCACATAACCAATGAAAGACAAAACACCAATATTGTTATCTTTGTGAGACGCATTGGATCTGAAAAACGGAGTCATCAAACTAATCTGTCACCCAGATAGAAAACAAGAAACGCGATGTTTTCTGAGGTAAATCATCTGTGCTGGTAGTGCAAGTTGCTAACTTACAACACAGTTTACTGACCTCACTGCTTGCAATATTGATAAATGTCAACTTGCTAGCATTTCAATGACATTTATGCCTAAACTTGGCCAGTTAACTGGCCCATATTGAATGACTAAAATGTATGAGAAGCTCGAGCTAACTACTAGCAGGCTAGCAGGGGACAGTGATTAATGAAGTACAGCAGGGAATTCAATACGGCAAGACAGCTAAAGCCTTTTTTGAAAAAGCGAGCCACCAAAATCAATCGGGGGGAATATGGCACTGAAAAGTTCAGCTTCTCAGCTCTGGTAAGCATCGCTGCGGCCAAACGCTAATCTGCTATGCTAACCCAAAAAGGCAAGCTTCTTACCAGAATCCCTCTTTGTCAATTCCCTCTTTGTCAAATCCTTCCTTTCTGTTCTATCATCTATCTCTCCATTCCTCCCTTGGATCAGTCCGTGTTGACACACAGACTGGGATCGATAGCTTCTCCCCGTTCCCAATGCCACGTCCTGATAAGAGCCTGAGCAACCCGAGCAGGGAAAATGACATGGGCCAAACTCAAAATAAATTATAGATATAATATCAATACCCTAAGATATATTCCATTTCTGTGAGTGATTCCTCTCAGGGTTTGGCCCGTCTTCAGTTGGCCGGATTGGAAGCTGGGTCACTGAAGTCCAATGTCTATTACGGACATCAGAACATCAGACAGAATCAATAGACACACTTGAGTCATGCTAAAAGACGATGTGGAATAAACCTCACATCAGCATTTCGCTGGAGCAATTGGAATGGGCGTTTGGATTTAGTTCAAAATGAGCCAAGTGAGGTCATATTTTTCTATATTTGCAAGTCAGATAAAAATCCATGTCACAATTGGTCACCATGGCGAAGTACTCAATTAGCTTTTTCATCAGGCTAAAACGCAACCCAGGGTAATTAATTGATGCAATCTGATCACCTTATTTGCTAATTGATTTAATGAGCAGGTGATAGATTTATTGGCTGAGGGAGGAAGAGACCGTTTCATTGGATTACAAATACTGTTAGAGTAATGTTTCATTGGATTACAAATACTGTTAGAGTAATGTTTCACTGGATTACAAATACTTTTAGAACAATGTTAGAGTAATGTTTCACTGGATTACAAATACTGTTGGAGTAATGTTTCAGTCAGTGACCCCATTGATACTTTTGGCTCTGCCCGAGATCAAACAAAGCGCCGCACGCGCGCAAGCACAGTCACATAATGCCAGACAGTGTGGAAAACAAACATCAATTAATATGAATAAAACAGCCCCATCTCTCGCAGTCTCAGTCTCGGTCTCCTTTCTTCAGTCTCTCATGACGGTTCCCTTTATGGCTGACAAATATGCAGCGTTTATAAGCGACAATACATCTGCTGTGAAATTGAAAACAAAGGGACCATTAATTATATTTTCCTGTCCATAAATATCCCTGTTCACGATGGATATTAAAAAAGTTTTCGTTGGGACGAGGGCTGATTTGGAAATCTGTTCTTTGTCTAACGAGCTGTTGTGGCATTTGGCTGTGTCTGTGTTAATGGCCTCTTTAAGGCGGTGTGTTCTGTATTCCGCTAAACGAAATGGATAAAAAAAGAAGGACAAAGACGTTAACTATTGGGTAGCCGTGCACTCTGTGGAATCATAAGAAACAAACTAGATAACACGTTTTGATGCTAGCACCCTCCTCCCCCTCACTGTTCCTGCGATGACTCCACAGCTAGACCCTTGCTACGTGCTTTATGTAGCCTAAAGGAAATGCAAATCAGTGATGGCGATCCCGGCGTGCGAGGCGTATGCCAAGGACACAAAGCGCGGGCCGACTGGGCGGTAATTAGACTTCCCTCTCCTTCTCCATCTGTGCTCTGGGCTCCCATCCTGGCCAAAAAGCGGCGGCGCTGCGCGTGGACGTCGCCACTATTTGTCCTGCACCCGCCCGCTCGGGCTATTAGGCAGTTTGATGAACGTCGTGGGGACCGCCACCGGGGGGGTGCGGGGACTGTGGAGGGGGACTGTGGACGAGGCAGACGATTCAAATCGACAGATGCAAGCCAAGCGTCTGGGGGGAGGAGGCCGGGCAGAGAGAAAGGAGACGGAGGGAAAGAGACCGGAACGGGGGAGGGGGGAGGGGGGGAGGGGGTGTAACGTCGAGCAAAAAGAAAAGAAAGAAAGAAAGAAAGAAAGAACCGAGGCAGAGCAGAGAGGGAGAGAGAAGTCGGAGGCAGGCAGAGATGAAGTGGAGAGAGCGAATCCCAGTGCCCCCTCTCTCCATCATCTTAAGCACTCCCAGTGGCGTGCGACACAATTAAACACAGCCATCATGGCAGGCCCGTGATGCAGTCAGATAGGCCCCGAGCCACAGCTGCCTGGAAATAAGCCTGTCTTTAAAAAAAAACAGGAACAGCGGGGGAGGAGAGAAGCAGAGAAAGAAAACGTTTGGGCGGAAGGAAGGAGGGAGGGAGGGAGGGAAAGAGGGAGGGAGCAAGGGAAGTAGGAAGAGAAAGAGGAAGGGGAGTGCAAAGCCAGAGGGGAACGCAAGTATGGGCCATTTTTATTTGAATATCAAATGATGGCAATTTCTCGAGCCGCCTGTAGGACCTCAAAGCAGTGTATTTTGCTGAAAGTGATGCAACTAAACTGAATTTATCCCAATCCCATACCCACTCCCATGCAACCACCAAAAATACTTCTCAGCTGCGATTAACTCTATTCCACCTCTCTCTCCCTCCCTCTCTCTCCCTCCAATCCCTCTCTCTCTCCCTCCTTCTCTCTCTCTCTCCCTCCTTCTGTCTCCATCCCTCCCTCCCTCTTCCTCTCTCTCCCTTTCTCTGCTTGTTGGTTGTTAACGTGACGTTGGGAATTTGTCGTCATTAAAATGGCACCAGGGCGCCCGGCCAGTGAGCTGTGGATACTGAGTTACACACAGCCAAGACGGGGGAGAGGACTCTCACCGCCGCCATGCCTGTTACTGAACAGGCCTTTCCAGGGAGAGGAGGGATCGGGAGAGGAAACATCGAGAAGAAAACGACAAAAGCCTCCAAACTCCTCAGTTATTCCGTTTTATGGCACTGGATGATATTGTATGCTGAACGCCCGGTCACCATAAACAGCATGCTCTGTAACTTCTAATCGAGTTCTTTTGGGATACACAGCTTTAGCCTCCCTGACATGTTAAATGGGAGTGTTTGTTTTTGGTCTTTGAGCCATTCCACTGGTTTCCAGGATCAAAATCCATCGAGCACAGATTCCCAGCCTGAAGCCCCCGGTGGTGCTACTACAGCAGACAGGAAGTGAACCGCCTACTAGCCTTCTATGCTACCAGACAGCCAGCAATAGAAACAGCACAGTGGGAAGACAGTGGGGTTCCCCGGTGAATTATGCACACACCCCCCCCCCCCCCCGCTCTGCGTGGAGGCTCATGCCAGGAGCGGTACGTCTAGCCTCCCAGCAGGCCCCCGAATCACACGACGGCGTCTTTGGGGGCGTGACAACGACGCACACACGGGGTCCCCTCTCCTCCATGGCGTCTCCGGCGTGGGGGACGCGCGCGCAAGCCTCTCTTTTTTTTGCCCCTCTTGCGCGTTTGCCGTGATCCTCCGTGGTGCGCGCCTTTGCGCGCGGGCCCCTCGGCCCAGCTCTTCTCGGCCCACAACGACAGCGCAGGCAATCCCCCCAGGAGCCTCTCCCACAAAGAGGCATTGTAGTGCAGACGATCGCTGCACAGTAAGGGAGATGGCGGAGACCGGGGGGGTTGGGGGTGGGGGGGTGGGTGCATCTCGGGCAGTATATAATCCTAATGGGATGTAATCCGGCAGCCCCACGGGGGGGGGGGGGGGGGGGGGGTGAAGAGGCTGTTTAGATGACGTGTGTGTGGAGGGGGTGGGGGGGGGGGGGGTCCCTCTGTCTTCGCTGAGCGACATTTTTCTAAAGTGACGGAGGCCTATTAAAGTAAATGATTGCGCGTGGGGGCCGAGGGGGCACGTATTGGTGGGGGCGCGTGTGCCATTGTGTGTGCACAGCGGGAGCCACTTAGCTGCTCGAAGCACGGCCGTCTGCATGCGTAAATTCAATGCTGTGGCTAATGTGCATGGGCATTGAATGCAGTTTTTGCTTGTGTGTGTCTGCGTACAGACTCATGCTGTGTGTGTGTGCGTGTGTGTGTGTGTGTGTGTGTGTGTGTGTGTGTGTGTCTGTGTGTGAGCTAGTGTATAGCCCTCTGCGGACAGCAGCTGCCCCGGGAGCAGTGATTGATGGACTGGTACGACAGCCGCAATGTTCCCAGATTTACGCTGGGCCTGATGAAGCGATCATCTCTCCATCCACGCCACGGACGTAACCAGCTGGCCAGGCCAGCGGGAGGGAGGGAGGGAGGGAGGGAGAGAGAGAGAGAGGTGTGGGCGGCTATGCAGTCCTAATGGTTGGGTGCAGGAGATGCCGGAGACACAGGAACAGGCAGATATCCAGTTTAAATGGAGAGCAGGGAAATGCAATTGAAGCTCTTCTCCTCTCCCTCAGAGTTAACACACACACACACACACACACACACACACACACACACGCTAAGGTCTCACTTGAAATAGAGGTTTTGAATCTCAACTTGATTTTCATGGTTAAATAAAGGTTTAATAACACACACACACACACACACACACACACACACACACACACAGCGACACTGACTGAACGGGGCTGTTGGCAGGCAACCATCCATCAAAGCACACACCCCACGATGACGCCAACTCTGTAGTTTTGTAACCCTGGGGGGGGGGGGGGCATACACACTGCCGGAGCGCCGATGACATCACCCAGGGAAGGCTGTGGGGCAGCGCCGGGGCGCTGTGGGGCGGCTTTAACCCCACCCCGCCCTTTGTCCTCCCACACCCCCCCACATCCCCCCACCATCATGGCACCGTGAGTCACCCAGCCCAGTGGTCCCTCACTGACGTTCCTCACGTGACAACCTCCCCCTCCTCCGGGGGGGCCAGGGGCCAGGGGCCACGTCCTACACCGCCGTGAACACGCTTAGGACACGCGTGACCTTTCCCTCGTCCACCGTAGGGGCATACAGCGGCCCCGACCACTTGGTATGATATGTGGTACGTGGCTGGAGTAACACACACACACACACACACACACACGCACACACACACGCACCCGCACACACACACCCGTGCGCACGCGCACGCGCACGCACGCAGTGTTGCGGCAGTGCCAGTCTGGTAAGCAGGGGTAATACTGGAGACTAGAGTAGAGAGCACAGCTAGTTCAGCCAGAGAACTGCTTGCGTCCCCTCAGATGACTCGGAACAGGAAAAATCCTCCAAAGTATGTGAACTTTCAGGAACGACGGACTACTGTACTCGACTTCCTCACCCCCCGGTCCGAGGCAAGAAGTACAGACGTTCTAAAACAAACCCTTTCCCTCGGTGCGGCCTGGAAAGAGGAGCCTTCCCTCGCACGACCACCGCTGCCGTGGATAAAAACGGCGGAACGCCGGCGCGCCTTATTGGCTGCCTCGGGACATGGCAGGCCTGTTAAAAAACACTGCCCTGCAGCCTACAGGCTAACGCTAACTCCACCAGCCTGGACCTTATCTCTGCCCTGCTGGGAAATGGGAAACGCTGCCCCGGCCTAGCCCCCAGCTTCCTGGGCCGGGCGGAGGCGAGGCCGCTATCATGGCAGCTGAACTGTGCTAACCCGCGGTTAGAGAGGAGGGGAGAGGAGGGGAGAGGAGAGGAGGGGAGAGGAGCAGAGGGGAGAGGGCTAGCCAGGCAGCCCGCAGCCAGGTCTGACATACTAAGCTCTCCCTCCTCGGAGAAGTTCAGGAGTCAAGAGTCAGGGGAAAGGCCTCGGGGAGAGCATTTAATACCGAGCTACAGGTCGGCTCTGCCTGCGTGTCCGTCTACATGGCTGTCTCCGTG
>JAPMUY010008176.1:0-90000 GCA_026901105.3 Galaxias olidus
AAAGATATGTTTTAAGGTGGGTTTGAAAGATTGACAGCGAGTTGGAATTACGAAATAGAGGAGGGTGAGAGTTTGGGTGGTGCCCTAGAAAATGCATGCTCCCCAAAATGCTTTAGTTTTGCTTTTGGAATGACCAAGTGCCCGTCTGCAGCGGAACGTAGTGTCCGAGTAGGATGGTATGGTTGTAGCAGTTCAGTGAGGTGGGGAGGGGCCAAATTTTGTAAAGCTTTGTAGGTGAGGAGAAGGATTTTGTAAATGATGCGCTGGCGGACCGGAAGCCTGTGAAGGTTAAAAAGTACGGGGGTTATGTGCTCAGAAGATTTTGTAGAGGTGAGAAGACGAGCAGCGGAGTTTTAAACCAGTTGGAGTTTATGGAGGGAGGTTGCGCCGATGCCGAAAAGAAGTGAGTTGCAGTAATCAAGGCGGGTGAAGATGAATGAGTGAATGAGTTTGGCAGCTGCACTCTGGGAAAGGAATGGTTGGATTTTAACAATGTTTCTAAGATGGAAGAAGGATATTTTGACCATGTTATTGATATGAGTGTTAAACAAAAGTGTGGAATCCATTAATACGCCAAGATTGCGTGCTAAAGTGGAGGGGGAGACTGTAAGACCATCAATGGAGATTGAGATATTGCCAACTTTAGTTAGGGTGAGTTTGGTGCCAATTAAGAGGAGTTCCGTTTTATTGCTGTTCAGTTTGAGATAGTTTTCTTGCATCCAGTGGTTGATTGTATATTAGCAGCGTTCAATATAGGGAAGCGAAGGATTACTGAGTGAAGTTGTGCTGATGTAGATCTGTGTGTCATCGGCATAGCAGTGGAAATTGAAGTTGAAATGTCTGATAATTTTACCAAGAGGAAGGATATAGATTATGAACAGGAGGGGTCCCAGGACTGAGCCCTGAGGAACACCCTGTGTGACTGGGGATGTATCCAAAGTGAATCCATTAAGTAATATGAATTGATGTCTGTTTGTGATATGACTGAATAAGAGAGAGTGCGGTGCCCTCAACACCCAACAATTTCAGCCTAGAAAGAAGTCGTGTGTGACACACTGTGTCAAAGGCTGCACTAAGGTCTAACAGTATGAGGATGTTGAGGGCCCCAGCATCAGCAGAGGAGAGGAGATCATTGGTAACCTTAATGAGTGCCGTTTCTGTGCTGTGGAGTGTGCAAAAACCAGACTGAAGGGGCTCAAACAAATTATTGGCAGATAGAAAGTGTTGTAATTGAGATGCAATAATGCGTTCCAAGGTTTTTGCAAAAAAGGGTAAATTAGATATAGGGCGGTAGTTTTCAAGACTGGTTGTGTCAAGGCCAGATTTCTTTAGGATTGGAGTAACAGAAGCAGTTTTAAAGACTGATGGAAAACTCTTTGGGTGAGTGATGAATTGAACAAGTTAGTTAGGTGCGGAAGTAAAGTAGGGAAACATGATATGCAGAGGACAGTTGGAAGAGGGTCAAGAAGACTGGTAGTATGTTTAGATGCAATGATTACTTTTGAGACATGTGCAGAGTCAACTAGGGTAAATGAGGAGAAATGGTTGTCAGAGGTAGGCAGTAGAATGTCACGCATGCCAGGGGACACTGCGTCAGAGGGAGGTTTGGAGTTCAAAGATAAGTAAATGTTAAGTATTTTGTCATTGAAACACTGAAAGAAGGAATTGGCGAGCTGGGTGGAGGAAGTAGACATGGTGTCCTTGCGGGGTAGAATGAGTTTGCGCACAGTGGAAAAGAGGGTCCGAGTATTGGAATTTGGAGCATTAATGATGGCAGAAAAGTAAGATGAACGTGCAGCAGTGAGTGCATCTCTGTAGGAACACGTGATGATGAAGAGATTGCAAGTGAACAGTGAGTCCCGTCTTTGAGCGC
The DNA here is from genome assembly GCA_026901105.3 of Galaxias olidus. Classification (NCBI taxonomy): domain Eukaryota; kingdom Metazoa; phylum Chordata; class Actinopteri; order Galaxiiformes; family Galaxiidae; genus Galaxias; species Galaxias olidus. The sequence goes on from JAPMUY010008176.1 coordinate 1,874, forward strand.
AGTCGTTCAAGGCGGCGGCCAGCCTGCTTCATTGTTCGAATTTCTGAAGTGAACCAGGGGGGATGAGGAATTAAATGAGACAGTTTTTGTTTTTAAGGGAGCCAAGGTTTTTAGTGAGGTAGACAGAGTGGCATTAAGCAGGTTGGCCAACTGATCTGGGGAGACAGTGGCAAGTTCTGGGCTAAGGGCAGCACCATTTACATCAGACAGAAAAAGGGGGTTAACAGCTTTGATATTACGGAAAGAGACTGATCTTGTGTGGGGAATTCTGACAGACTTAGAGTGAAGGGTGAACTGAATAATGCTATAGTCAGACAAGGGAAAGGTGGAGGGGAAAACTTGAAAAATAGTTAGACCAGTAGAGCAGACCAAGTCAAGGATATGCCCTTGGTATAGGTTGGGAATGTGACATGCTGGGTAATATTAAAACAATCTAATACATCAGATAAATTAGAGGACTGTTTTGAGTTTGGTGAATCCATGTGAATATTGAAAGCACTAATAGACGTGGGGAGAGAGATGATGCAACAGTGAGCAAGTCAGAAAATTCAGATAGAAATGAGACATTAGGTTTGGGTGGACGATAAACAGCAATTATGACAGTTGAGTAACAGGCTTTAAATGCAGTATATTCAAATGATTTGACAGAGATCAGGTTGATGGGAGTAACAGTAACATTAGTATTGTAAATGACAGCAAGACCACCCTCTCGACCAGATAGGCGAGGTTTACAGATGTAATGATAATTAGGGGTAGCAACCTGGTTAAGGACAAAAAATTCCCCAGGCTATTGCCAGGTTTCACATGAAACCAGAAAGTCCAGGTGATTGTCCAGTATGAATTGACAGAGGGGTAGGGCTTTATTGCTAAGAAACCGGGTATTTCAGGGCGAAATAAAATTTTGACGATGCAGTCTTGGAGAAGTCAGTAGAGGGAAATGTCCGCAGGCAGCCGTAGAACAGAGGGAGAACAGAGGGAAAGTAGTCCACAATGACGGGATGCTGCAGTCAACAGAGTAGTGTACAGGCCGGTTTTGAGCCGCGGTGAAGATAGGGGCGGCGACGGAGAATGCCAGCTGAGCGTAGTGATATATATGAATCCAGGGGAAGACGGCAAGAATATGACAGACATTGTAGTTCAAATGAAGAGTATTTTATAATCTGGAGGTTCAGTAGAGATGAGAACTGGAGCCGTAGAAGTATTAATGGAGGTGGAAACGCCAACAGGAGGAGCAAAGTGCTACCAATGGACCAACACATGACATCCAATGACTAGCAAACTAGAGAACACTGACGCTACCCGCCAGCCGTGAACCAAGCTAGGGCAGGCAAGAAACCCCAACACACAGCCTTTACCAACCCAGAAAATCAAACACTGAGAAAGTGGTTACTTAAACCAGAGCGATTACGACCAGGGGCTCACAGCCTAGCAAATGAGTTAGTGAAGATAGGTTTACATATTAAGAGTCTTCTTACAGGGTGCCACGGTGGTGCAGTGGGTAGCGCTGTCGCTTCTCAGTAAGAAGGTTCTGGGTTCAATTCTGCCCATCTTGGAATATGGCTTAATGTATCCTGTGAACATCATAACCTGAGTATTAACATATTATTATTAAAGAATAACCTGTGTATTCTTTCAATATTGCCAGTGTTGTGTGTTGACAATAAAACTATCAAATTCTATGCTACTCCTGCTGAATGAATAAATAAATAAATAAAACAAAGGATTTCACTTCCCTTCTTTCCAGTGTTTTCTAGGAGCATGGAGTCAGACAGATCCACAGAGAGGGCCGCGTGCTCTTCCTGTCTGCTTGGGAGGGACTCATGTTAATCACATGTCTCTGTTTCCTGGCTGACTGAAGGCAGTGTATTAGTGAGTGCTTGTTTGTGTAATTAGCTGTGTCTAGCAAGTCACAGGTTTGACTGGGGTGTCTCTGCAGTGCCACCGGATATCACATTCGCTGGGAACATACAGGAAATGCATGTTCATTCAACCCACCCACAATGACACTTGAGCTTCCAATAAAAGCCATATTGCCATACTATTTGGTATACAGATAAACTCAGAGCAAGTGTGTCTGTGTGTGTGTGTGTGTGTGTGTGTGTGTGTGTGTGTGTGTGTGTGTGTGTGTGTGTGTGTGTGTGCGTGTGTGTGTGTGTACCTTTTTATAGTTTGCTAGTGCATGTTGGAGAGGCAGAAAGATCGAGAGCAGCTTTAGCTCTTTCCGTCGCTACATGTAGTGTCACTTCCTTTTGAAGACTGCGTTTAGGTTAACTAAAGCACCTCAGCCTGACAGGACAATGGCTGACTTGTATTAACTGGAGCTCCCTGTGTATGAATTAATAGTGAGAACCTGCTGTTTGGGCTCCAGTCCTTCAGGAGGAGAACATGGAGGAACACAGGCTATGTTGTTCCTTCTAAGCTCACATGACGTTCGTCAAGGTCCACGGAAGCTTCCCATGAAACGGTGATAGAACAGACTTTTTCCTGCAGGGTGTTTTTATTGTGGGATGTGGCAGTGGATGGTCATCAAACCACATGAACCCTGGAGGTACGGTACATACAGCTAAATACAAAACTGAGATCAACACTCCGATCTTCTTCCTATCTAAATAAATACATTGGCCATGGAAAACACGCAGTATAAATGCCTCACTATGCAGTGGTATGGCTTTGGTCTGTGAGCTCAAATGTAATGAGGGTTCCCTGGCTGAGCTAAAGAACTGGGCTGTGAAACAGTATAAGAGGATCACTTAAACTAATGGTGCAATCTAAATAAATGGGTCTGCCTGGCTTCCTCAGCGTGCATCCCGCTGAAACAGGGAGAGATTCTGCCTGGCTTCCTCAGCGTGCATCCCGCTGAAACAGGGAGAGATTCTGCCTGGCTTCCTCAGCGTGCATCCCACTGAAACAAGGAGAGATTCTGCCTGGCTTCCTCAGCGTGCATCCCACTGAAACAAGGAGAGATTCTGCCTGGCTTCCTCAGCGTGCATCCCGCTGAAACAGGGAGAGATTCTGCCTGGCTTCCTCAGCGTGCATCCCGATGAAACAGGGAGAGATTCTGCCTGGCTTCCGCAGCGTGCATCCCGATGAAACAGGGAGAGATTCTGCCTGGCTTCCTCAGCGTGCATCCCGCTGAAACAGGGAGAGATTCTGCCTGGCTTCCTCAGCGTGCATCCCGATGAAACAGGGAGAGATTCTGCCTGGCTTCCTCAGCGTGCATCCCGCTGAAACAGGGAGAGATTCTGCCTGGCTTCCTCAGCGTGCATCCCGCTGAAACAGGGAGAGATTCTGCCTGGCTTCCTCAGCGTGCATCCCGATGAAACAGGGAGAGATTCTGCCTGGCTTCCTGAGCGTGCATCCCGCTGAAACAGGGAGAGATTCTGCCTGGCTTCCTCAGCGTGCATCCCGATGAAACAGGGAGAGATTCTGCCTGGCTTCCTCAGCGTGCATCCCGATGAAACAGGGAGAGATTCTGCTTGGCTTCCTCAGCGTGCATCCCGCTGAAACAGGGAGAGATTCTGCCTGGCTTCCTCAGCGTGCATCCCGAGGAAACAGGGAGAGATTTTGTTTAGTGTCCGCTTTCATCTGGGACGAGGACTTCCAGGGTTAGAACTCCTTCATTTAGAGAAGGAATAAATACACAGATGATATTGTTATGGACTGTACTAGTGCCCACACGGTGTATCTTAAATATGAAACATCCTAAAACCTATTTAATACCACAAGACCACGGCCCAGGCCCAGCCTGTGTCTGAACGGGTTGGATTTCCTGGGTCCACAGCCTGGACTTGACCTGGGATGTTGCTAGATGTGACACGGTTAAGCTGTAATGTGAAATGGGAGGTGAAGGCTACTCAACCTGGCTTACCATCAGGAAACGCTGTTGGTTAGGATTGGAGGGCGACTACTACGAGGTAAACGACAGCAGACTCACTGTAATACCACCACAGAAGGAATACACCTGTCCAGCCTCAAGCCTTCCACTGTAACAGCAACGGAGAATTATCTAGAGCTTTTTGTTATGCCCGGTGGCACCACTGGAAGGCTGGACCCAAATGCAGGACTCCTTAAACGGGATATAGGTGTATCAAAGATCGTTTTATTGGTAAGCGAGGTTCGGTACACAGGAAGGCAGTCAGAAAACCAGGCAGACAATCCGATATGGAGAAGGCAAAAACAGGGACGATGGCACAGGCAGGGGTCAAAACCAAAAAGCACTTGAATATTCATAAATCGCGGGAACGCTTGACACATGGTACAAAGACGAACTGGCACAGGACATGGAAAACAAGGACTATTTAAACAGGAGGTAAGTGGACACAGGTGACACCAATAAGGGGCGGGGCAGGCAATTATCCGGACGAGGAACACACGAGGGGAGAAGTCAGGTTCTGAAACGAGAGGGAAGATCAGTACACAACTCACCCTCACAACCACATAACATTTAACAAAGTTGACGAGACATGACAGAACCCCTCCCCCCACGGCCGGCCCCCGACGGCCCAGGAACCTCCGGGTGGCGAGCAAAGAAATCCCGGATCAGCTCAGGGTCCAAGATGAAGCGGGACGGAACCCATGACCGCTCCTCAGGCCCATAGCCCTCCCAGTCCACCAGGAACTGCCGTCCCCGACCCCGGGAACGAACGGCCAGCAGCTTCCGGACGGAGTAGGCCGGACCGCCATCGACGAGTCGGGCGGGAGGAGGGGGCTCGGAGGAGGGCACCAGCGGACTGTCCCGGACCGGCTTCACCTTGCTGACATGGAACGTGGGATGAACCTTGAACGACCTGGGGAGACGCAGACGGACTGAGACGGGATTAATGACCTTAGCAATGGGAAAGGGCCCAACGAACCGTGGAGCCAGCTTCCGGGAAGGGACCTGAAGTGGCAAGTCCCTCGTGGCCAACCACACCTTCTGGCCCGCCCTGTACTGCGGAGCAGCCCGACGGTGTCGGTCCGCTGCCAACTTCATCCTCGCGGAGCTCCCGGAGGAGAATACGCCGAGCGCCGGCCCAAATCCGACGACAACGCCTGATCAAGGAGTGGGCAGAGGGAACCATAATCTCCCCCTCGGCGGCTGAGAACAGGGGTGGCTGATAACCATAGGCACACTGAAAAGGCGAGAGCCCAGTGGCCTCCGACGGGAGCGAGTTCTGGGCATACTCCACCCACACCAGGTGATCGCTCCAGGAGGCCTGGTTCTGGGAGACCAGGCACCGTAGACACGTCTCTAGCACCTGGTTGAGCCACTCCGTCTGTCCATTCGATTGCGGGTGATAGCCGGAGGACAGGCTGACCGTGGCCCCCAGAAGTCGACAAAATTCCCCCCAGAACCGGGACACAAACTGAGGCCCCCTGTCCGAGACAATGTCCTGGGGGAAACCATGGAGTCGGAAGACGTGGGTCATCATAACCTCTGCCGTTTCTCGCGCCGAGGGCAGCTTGGGTAGCGGCACAAAATGCACCATCTTCGAAAAACGATCCACCACCGTAAGAACGGCAGTGTGTCCCTTAGAGGGAGGTAGTCCGGTTACAAAGTCCATGGAAATGTGGGACCACGGCCGATGCGGAACAGGAAGAGGACGCAGCAGGCCCATCTGAGCCCGGGACGAGGTCTTATTTCGGGCGCAGGTAGGACATGCTGCCACATATTCCGAGACCTCCTTCTCCATGGCCGGCCACCAGAATCGCTGCCGGATCACGAACATAGTCCTCTTAATACCTGGATGGCAGGAGAGCACAGATGTGTGGGCCCAGTGTATAACCCTGGGGCGTAGTGCGTCCGGAACGAACAACCGGTTCTGCGGACATCCCCTGCGCGCCGGGTCTCCTGCCGTAGCCCGTTCCACATCTGCTTCCACCTGCCACGTGACTGCTCCTACCACTCGGTGCAAGGGGAGAATGGTTTCAGGTTCCTTGGTGCGGGGCTCTGGATCATACAAGCGGGAAAGAGCATCAGGCTTACCGTTCTTGGAGCCCGGTCGGAATGACAGGGTGAACCGGAACCTGCTGAAGAACAGCGTCCACCGGGCCTGTCGCGAGTTGAGCCTCTTGGCGGTCTTGATGTATTCCAGGTTTTTATGGTCGGTCCACACCAGAAATGGATGCTCTGCTCCCTCCAACCAATGACGCCATTCCTCCAGCGCAGCCTTGACGGCCAATAACTCCTTATTCCCCACGTCGTAGTTGTTCTCCGCCGGGGTCAGTTTCCTGGACATGAATGCACAGGGGTGCAGCCGATTATCGTTTGCGGAGAGCTGGGACAGCACGGCCCCAATGCCTTCGTTGGATGCATCGACCTCCACCACGAACTGTCGCCGTGGGTCAGGGAACGTGAGTATCGGTGCCTTGGTGAACCTGTCCTTGAGGTCCTGGAATGCTGCCTCGGCCGCCGGGTTCCACCGGAAAGTAGATTTGGAGGAAGTGAGGGCGTGTAAGGGCATGGCAATAGCACTAAAATTGCGGATAAACTTCCGGTAGAAATTAGCAAACCCCAGGAATTGTTGGACCTTCTTCCGACTGACCGGGGTTGGCCAATTTGCTACCGCACTGACCTTAACTGGATCCATCTCCACCTGGTTAGCGGAGATAATATACCCCAGGAATGAAACTGAGGTTGCATGGAAAGTGCACTTCTCCGCCTTGGCGTATAGTTGATTTTCCAACAGTTTTTGTAGGACCTGTCGGACATGACTGACATGGCTCTTGGGGTCTGGAGAAAAAATCTGAATATCATCCAGATACACGAAGACAAACACATTTAAATAGTCTCTTAGTACCTCATTCACAAAACCCTGGAACACAGAGGGGGCATTGCATAGTCCGAAAGGCATTACCAAGTACTCATAATGGCCACTAGGGGTGTTAAACCCCGTCTTCCATTCATCACCTTCTCTGATCCGGACGAGGTGATAGGCATTCCGTAAATCCAACTTGGTGAATATTGTGGCTGTTTGCAGGAGTTCAAAAGCAGAGGAGATTAATGGAAGAGGGTAACAATTCTTGACAGTTATTTCGTTTAGGGGACTATAGTCAATACATGGTCTCAATGATCCGTCCTTTTTATCCACGAAGAAGAACCCCGCCCCTGCTGGAGATGAAGACGGACGGATTAAGCCTGCCTTAAGGGAGGTGCTGATGTAGTTATCCATCGCCTCTCTTTCAGGTGCGGAGATAGAATAGAGACGCCCCTTTGGAATGGGTGCCCCTGGTAACAGATCAATTGCGCAGTCGATAGCTCGATGGGGAGGGAGTGACATGGCTTTGGTCTTGTTAAAGACCTCTTTAAGATCATGATAACACTCCGGCACGTTACACAGTTCAGTGTCCCTGGAGACGTTAACTGAAAAAATGTCAAGCTCGGTTTCTGGGGCAATAGCCTGAGTCACGGGTAGGGGTAAACATCTACCCACACACTCCTTCCCCCACCCCTTAATATTGCCAGAACACCAGTCAATATGCGGGTTATGCCTGACCAACCACGGTAATCCGAACACCAGTGGGTGTTGGGTAGAATGGAATAGATGGAAGTGGATGGTTTCTGTGTGTGTGTCATGAAATGTTACCTGGACGGTTTCCGTGCGGTGGGTGACTCGGAACAACAGGCGTCCATCCAAGGCACTAGTGTTCACCGGCCGGTCCAAGGGTATCGGCGTAATCCGAAGCAGCTTTGCAAATGTCCAGCTCATGAAACTTTCGTCCGCTCCGGAGTCGATTAAGGCACCCCGAGTAAGTACTTGGTCCCGTATTCTGATCGTGGCTTGGGTCACATACCGAGGAGGATAATTCACTAGAGACAAGCTCACCTGCGTCCTCCTCTTCGCAGGTGAGCTTGGTCTTTTACTGGACAGTTGCTGAGCTGGTGGCCTAGTTTTCCACAATAAAAGCAGCATTCCTCACGCCATCTTCGCCGTCTGGTGGAACCTTGGTCCTTCCTAACTGCATAGGTTCTCCCCCGGAGCGTGTTGTCGCGTCTCCTCCGGAAACCCCTGAAGCCGAGTGGGGCAACTGCCAGGAAGGTCTGCTTTCGGCTGGGAGCCCCTCGTGGCCGGGAGGGGGAACTGACGCTCTGCGCCGCTCTCCCTCTCTCTCCCGGAGTCTTAGGTCAGTCCGAATAGCTATGGCAATAACGGATTCCAGCTCCTCGGGTAGTTCCATCGGGGCTAAATGGTCCTTGATTCTCTCCGAGAGCCCGTTCATGAACGCGTCGATTAGCGCTGGGGTGTTCCATCCGCTATCTGCGGCTAAAGTGCGAAACTCGATAGCGTAATCGACCACCTGCCGATTGTGTTGCTTGATCTGCATTAAGACTCTGGATGCTTCCCTGGTGGGTGACGTGTGATCGAAGATTCTACTCATCGCTTCCTGAAAAGCTGAGAGGGACTGGCAGATGGTCGCACGCCTTGCCCACTCGGCCGTGGCCCACGCCGCCGCTCTGCCGGTCAGGTGGGAAATCATGAAGGCCACCTTGGCCTGGTCGGATCCAAAGGCATCGGAGTTGTGAGCAAAATGCAGGTCGCACTGGACAAGGAAGGACCTACAATCTCCGGACGCTCCTGGAAAACCTCTCCGGGAGCGCTAAGTGTAGGAACGCGGGCGCCGCTGCCGTCTTATGGTCGGCATCACAGGAGGGCTCTCGACTGGTGCTGACCTTGGAGGTTCTGATCCGAGGAGAGTGAGCATTGTTTCCAGACGATCCGTCAGTTGACCTACTTGCGTGGTGATAGAGGTTTGCAGTGCCACCTGGCGTTCCGCTAGGTCGGTCATTCCGCTGCTGACACCCTTGAGTTGTTCTGCACAGGAGGGGAGAAGTCAGGTTCTGAAACGAGAGGGAAGATCAGTACACAACTTAACCTCACAACCACATAACATTTAACAAAGTTGACGAGACATGACACTTTTCCCCATTTCAGCAGATACAAACACAAGTTAGGAGCATGGACAAATGCATTATTACATAGGTCAGTATTACTACTGTAACCCACTGTAACCAATAGTTGAACAATAAGGACCCTGTTCCACACTGAAGTGCATGAAAGGATCCTATCAGTGTTGTGTGAACCATTATGATGTGTCAGTCTGTCTCCCTGGAATTAAGCCCAGGCCTGGAGAGACAAGGAGTTGCGCCCCGGATGCCTGATGTGGAGACACACACAGGGATATCAGTCCAGCACACCTGATGCCTGATGTGGAGATACACACAGGGATATCAGTCCAGCACACCTGATGCCTGATGTGGAGATACACACAGGGATATCAGTCCAGCACACCTGATGCCTAATGTGGAGACACAGACAGAGATATCCACCAATCACAGAACACCTCTCTGTTGGTCTCTGTAAACTGTCCTATGTCTGGGACAGCCTTGTCCTCTGCTCTGGTCTCTGTAGACTGTCCTGGTGATGTCTGGGACAGCCTTCTCCTCTGCCCTGCTCTCTGTGTCCCTGGCTGCCCCAGCTCCCATGAAGGAGGCAGAGGAGGGTAGGGGGATTAGATTGAGGAGATGAAGGTGCAGGCTAAAGGAGCATTAAATGGCTGTTGACCTTTGAAGCAGAGACAGACGGCCATGCTACAATTGACAGTGGAGGCGGGTTTAGATTCCGGTCACCAGGCCAACCCCCTGAAGCACAGCGGCTGAACATCCAATAGGAAGAGGCTATGATGAGAGTGTAGTTGGGCAAACCTAGCAAGGATATAGTAGTACATTAACAGTGCAATCTAAACACACATACAAACATATAGTAGTGTATTTACAGTGCAATCTAAACACACATACAAACATATAGTAGTGTATTTACAGTGCAATCTAAACACACACACAAACATATAGTAGTGCATTAACAGTGCAATCTAAAACACACATACAAACATATAGTAGTGCATTAACAGTGCAATCTAAACACACACACAAACATATAGTAGTGTATTTACAGTGCAATCTAAACACACACACCCATATGAACAAACCATGAAAATATGTGACTCTGGGCTCTGATCCATTTCAAAAAGGATGGGTCTGCATTGCTGTTGCTATTTGATCAGGGAACCAGGCCTTGCGACCGGCTCCAGCCTAATGTCACGCTTGGTATGCACCCCCGAGGTCATTACCGCTCTGCAGAGACGGTGATAGATGTCCAGGCCCCTGAACACAAATCAATCAATCAAATCAATAGTAAAACCTCACTGCAAAGACATGTTTACATCCAAGGCTACAATCACAACAACAAGTCGTTAGCAGCCCATTCTGTGTCTTATCTAAAGCTGCAGAGGAGAGGAGGAGGAGGGGACGCCACCCTGAGGAGCTACACAGAGAGGGTTGAGCCAGGCTTTAGACACATTCTGTGGCATCTTAAACTCTTCCTCCATCTCTGATCTTACTTACGAACAGTGGCCGTTGAAAGTAAAAAGAAGAGCGGTCTGTGGACCTTCAACAGCCACCACTAGTGTGTGTGTGTGTGTGTGTGTGTGTGTGTGTGTGTGTGTGTGTGTGTGTGTGTGTGTGTGTGTGTGTGTGTGTGTGTGTAAGTGTAATTCATGGTAAGACTAGCTTCTCTCTCCTAGGGAGTGAGCCATTTTGGTGAATAGGAGGAAAAGCATTCCACCTTTAAAGCCGATGAGCTAAAGAGGAATCCAGCGTGTGCTCTCAGAGGTCACAGCTGAAGCACTGAGGTCACATTCCCAGGTTTGACACGGCATCACGAGGCCGCTGCTCTCCTTTGAATGAAGACAGACGGATGTACCTGTCACCATTAAACCTGCAACCACACTCCAAGCTGTTCATCAGCTATGTGGGAATGGAATCAGCGTTCAGGAGAGGACTGGCCTGGTGCTAAGGGCAGGGTCACACTGAGGTGTCTGGGATTTCACAGGGACTGCAGTGGAACACAACCAAACCAATCAGAAAACTAGCTTTTTGGTTGGATTTTTGCCATTAATACAAATGAATATGTCCTGTCCTTGTTTTCTTTAGATTGAATATGTCCTGTTGTCTTTAGATTGAATATGTCCTATTGTCTTTAGAACGAATATGTCCTGTTGTCTTTAGATTGAATATGTCCTGTTGTCTGTCTTTAGATTGACGTTGTTTTTAAAGTGATCATATTATTATTTCAGACAAAATAAACAAAGCCAACAAATCAGGACAAATATCCAAATAAAGATCTTTCCTCAGCCATTAGTTAAATTACATATACATCCTAGACTCCCTGCGTTACTAACAGCAGAGCACTAAGCTGATGCAGTGAGTGAGGCTTTTTAGCAAGCTGCTCAGTGCTTCTAATGTGTGTTTAATGAACCAGTCAAAATCTGCTTCATAACGAGTCTGAGGCTGTTTCATAAGCAACATGATCTTTAACTACTATTTAATTTAATTAAATATTGATTCAATTTATTTTAATAAATTCATTGTTGGGACCTATTGGTGCCACATCAATAATACTAGTACTAATACTAAATAATAGTCTATCAAAGCATTCCTGTTGACAATGTAGAATGAACATTGTGTTAACAGATGTATTGAAGCTGGATGGACTCTGGTAGACATGCTGATGTAACCTTCCACCGACTAAAGGCTTTACCTGATCTCTGTCTGGCAGCATGAGTCACACAGGGCAACACACACAGGCATGATGATGGCTTATCTAAAAGAACATTCACATGGCAGTAGGAGCGTACGACTGGATGATTTCCTGGCAAACATGGATTCTCATTTCAGCAGGCTAAATGAGTAATCATAAGTAATAATTAACTCCTTATCATCTTTCTCTCTTTGAATCGTATTATTCTAACTAGTATAATGTCCTCTTATCCCTGGATACACGATGTGTTATACATACAGCCATCATACACTAGATGTGTTTTACATACAGCCATCATACACTAGATGTTGTACATACAGCCATCATACACTAGATGTTGTACATACAGCCATCATACACTAGATGTTGTACATACAGCCATCATACACTAGATGTTGTACATACAGCCATCATACACTAGATGTTGTACATACAGCCATCATACACTAGATGTTATTCATACAGCCATCATACACTAGATGTTGTACATACAGCCATCATACACTAGATGTGTTATACATACAGCCATCATACACTAGATGTGTTATACATACAGCCATCATACACTAGATGTTGTACATACAGCCATCATACACTAGATGTTGTACATACAGCCATCATACACTAGATGTTGTACATACAGCCATCATACACTAGATGTTATTCATACAGCCATCATACACTAGATGTTATACATACAGCCATCATACACTAGATGTTATACATACAGCCATCATACACTAGATGTGTTATACATACAGCCATCATACACTAGATGTTATACATACAGCCATCATACACTAGATGTTATACATACAGCCATCATACACTAGATGTTGTACATACAGCCATCATACACTAGATGTTGTACATACAGCCATCATACACTAGATGTTATACATACAGCCATCATACACTAGATGTTGTACATACAGCCATCATACACTAGATGTTGTACATACAGCCATCATACACTAGATATGTTATACATACAGTAACACTGCTTAATCCATCCATCACTGCAATCTCTCAGGTAATTGATCGGTTATATCTTCACCCAAGACGCTAAATTGTTTTATCCATCTATGAAACCACCCTAGGCCTGAATCCCCTTTACCTAAGGCTCCTGCTGAACACGTCCTCCCTTACATGCAATACAAGATCTGTCAACTACATCAGGTTAAAGGTTCCCTAAGCACATTCATCCCTGGGTCGCTCTGTCTTCCAGTGACTGGAATGAGTCACCAAAAGAGCTGACGAGTAGTCTGTTGTGTCTCTTTGAATTGTGACTGTGTTGTTTTGTTCTATGTGTGTTCTGCTGTGCTCTGCCTCTTGGCCAGGCCGTTGTTGAAAATGAGAACTGGTTATCAAGTGACTGGCCTGCATAAATGACTAAAATGAACCTTAGTGCAGCGTGCTGCTGACCTGATGCTGACCTGATTTAGTTAAAAGCCTGATAATCCTCCACATCACTCATATTTGTCACGGCCTGGCCGTGCCTCTGGTTATGCCCCCTGTGTTTCCGTGTGATTTCCCTTTGCCCTGTGGCTCCTGTTTCCCCCTGTCTGTCTGTCTGTGTGTGGGCGTGTCCTCCTTCCCTGGCTGTCTCTGTGTGGGCGTGTCCTCCTTCCCTGGCTGTCTGTGTGGGCGTGTCCTCCTTCCCTGGCTGTCTCTGTGTGGGCGTGTCCTCCTTCCCTGGCTGTCTCTGTGTGGGCGTGTCCTCCTTCCCTGGCTGTCTCTGTGTGGGCGTGTCCTCCTTCCCTGGCTGTCTGTGTGGGCGTGTCCTCCTTCCCTGGCTGTCTGTGTGGGCGTGTCCTCCTTCCCTGGCTGTCTGTGTGGGCGTGTCCTCCTTCCCTGGCTGTCTGTGTGGATGTGTCCTCCTTCCTTGTCTGTCTCTGTGTGGGCGTGTCCTCCTTCCCTGGCTGTCTGTGTGGGCGTGTCCTCCTTCCCTGGCTGTCGGTGTGGGCGTGTCCTCCTTCCCTGTCTGTCTGTGTGGGCGTGTCCTCCTTCCTTGTCTGTCTCTGTGTGGGCGTGTCCTCCTTCCCTGTCTGTCTCTGTCTGATGCTTCACGCCCCAAAATACAATTCCGCAACTTCCGTCTTGGTTTGACAGAATTACCCAAAAAAATTTGGTCACATGTTCCAGTAATTACATAAAATTTACATTATCAAATCTTAGTAAAAAAGTAGTACTCTAGATTTCTGTTTAAGTAGTCAGTATGTACTCATTAAGTATGTAGCAGATAGTATTTAACGCTCTGCAGCTCTGTTCATCCCTGCGCATTCTACTCGTCCCTTGCAGAGCGTACCTTTGATGTTGGGAACAGGGAAGTGCTCCCAGTCAAGCGGGCTCTGAAGGAAAGGAGAGACTGGGAGCAGAACAAGCGTTTGTTGTTTTGACAGATCACAGAACATCCAGACCACTAGCCCGGCGTTCCCCGTCCTTCAGACTCTTACTTACCGAGCCCCTTCCACAAACATCAAGCCTGAAGCTCTCTCCCGACACTTTGTTTACACCCTGGCCTTCGTGCTAGCCTGCACTGTGTGTGTCCGCAGAAAGGCCTACTCTGTCGTGTGTTCATTGACCTGTGCTTACTGTGTAGGATCACTGCACTCCGGTCCCGCCTGCCTGCCTGTCCAGCTCAGTTCAGCCTTGCCGGCAATCCTCATTCAGCTGGATTCCAACAATACACCAGTTATATCAGTTTCTCCTATTGCTTGTGTCTACCTTACTGATCCTCACAATATTATTGCTGTGAGGTTATGTTTGGAGGCTTTTCCCCTGTGTTAGCATATGACAGTATAATGTCTTCTCTTAGACCTAGCCTCTGCTCCAGACCCACATAAGAAGCTGGCTAGCCTCCTGGACTTACAGGCAGGGTGGACAAACCTCTGTCCAGAACTGCCATACAAAGATGATAGATGACCCTCACGTTGAAGGAGAGGGTAAAAACAAAACACACATTATTAGCATGAAGATAAATCTCTGGCTGTTGACTGTCATTGTGTTAGCAGCGGGACATATATCAAACGAAGATCCTTTTTATGGGCTTGACACACTTAGCAGGCCAGAGTTTGTAGCATCATTCATCAGGATTATATTAGCAGCCTTGGCCATATGTTGAAAACCATAGGTTACAATAGATGACCTCATAGCACCGGTCTCTGTAGACTGCTGTAGACCATCTAAATAGATGACCTCATAGCACTGGTCTCTGTACTGCTGTAGACCGTCTAAATAAATGACTTCATAGCACCGGTCTGTGTAGACTGCTGTAGACCATCTAAATAGATGACCTCATAGCACCGGTCTCTGTACTGCTGTAGACCATCTAAATAGATGACCTCATAGCACCGGTCTCTGTACTGCTGTAGACCATCTAAATAGATGACCTCATAGCACCGGTCTCTGTACTGCTGTAGACCATCTAAATTGATGACCTCATAGCACCGGTCTCTGTACTGCTGTAGACCATCTAAATTGATGACCTCATAGCACCGGTCTCTGTACTGCTGTAGACCATCTAAATAGATGACCTCATAGCACCGGTCTCTGTAGACTGCTGTAGACCATCTGCATAGGTGACCTCACATCACCGGTCTCTGTACTGCTGTAGACCATCTAAATAGATGACCTCATAGCACCGGTCTCTGTACTGCTGTAGACCATCTAAATTGATGACCTCATAGCACCGGTCTCTGTACTGCTGTAGACCATCTAAATAGATGACCTCATAGCACCGGTCTCTGTACTGCTGTAGACCATCTAAATAGATGACCTCATAGCACCGGTCTCTGTACTGCTGTAGACCATCTAAATAGATGACCTCATAGCACCGGTCTCTGTAGACTGCTGTAGACCATCTGCACAGGTGACCTCACATCACCGGTCTCTGTAGTGCTGTAGACCATCTAAATACTAGACGACTTCATAGCACCGGTGTCTGTAGTCTGCTGTAGACTATCTGAATAGATGACCTACTAGCACTAAATGTTTGCTGGGTGTCAACAATGTTATACTCCTTAAGCCAGTCTGCCCACTTCCTCTAGGACAACGTTTCCCAACCGGCGTGCCGTGGCCCTCTGGTGTGCCGTCAGACATCATCAGGTGTGCCGTGAAACTTTGGGAAAGTCACATTTGGGAAAGATAAACAAATCTTTTGTGTTAAGATTCACATCTGTTTCACATCTGGGATGTTCCACAAAATAAATATGTTTATTGAAGGGTGCCGTGGGTTGGAAAAGGTTTGGAAAAGCTGTTCTAGGTAGCTTTGTGTTTGTCAACAATAAAAAGCTTGCACACCCGCTCACTGACTTACCCACCTACCAGAATGGCTCAGCTTCTAGACCCATGTGTCAGGGTCTGGATGCTCCTATCGCCACCAGAGGTCGCAGAAGGCCCGGACCAGGGAGAGCACCTACCTGACACCTGCTGGTCATGTTGTGTTCCCCTGCTTATGGGGTTATTGTTTTCAGGTGTTCCTCGTTTGGGGTTTCCCTGCCCCTATTTAAGTTCCTGTTTCTGTTGTTTGCCTTGTTGGGACATTAAACTTGTAAACGGGAGTCTACCCTAAAAAGAGGTTTCATGTGTCTTCCTTCTCCTTGGTTCCGGTTTGTTTCTTCTATGTGTTTGCGTTAACCCTGTTAAGTCGGGTTCCTCTTAAGACTTTGTTTAATTTACGCTTACTATCTATATAATAGTCTGCTCTTGGGTCTCTAGCGCTGTGCTTAGGCCTCTGGACCCTGACAGAATGTCCCAACCTGGACAGATCGACCCAGCAGACTTCCCTGCGCTGCAGACCGCTGTGCGTAACCAGGGAGTGGCGGTGGGCCGTCAACATGAGGAGCTGCAGGCCTTGGGAGCGCAAGTCCAGAGCCTCACCCAGGCGGTGGAACAGCTTGTTGGTGCCCAGCACTCGATGACAGCGAGAGTGGAGGCGGTGTGTTCTGCTGCCGCCATGTCCCTGGGACCGGCGACCACCAACCCTTCGCCACCTGTGGTGGGGAACTCAACAGGAAGGGAGCTGGCCCTTTCGGCACCGGCAAGATATGATGGCCACCCGGGAGGCTGCAGGAGTTTCCTCCTCCAGTGTAACAACATCTTTCGCAGCCAACCTTCCGCCTTCTGGGACGAGGCAACACGGGTGGCGTACATCATGGCGCTGCTCACAGGCAGAGCTCTCACTTGGGCCACGGCGGTAGCTGAGAGGGGGTCCCCTGTGCTTCATGATTCAGCACGCTTCATGGAGGCCTTCAGGACGACCTTTGATCATCGCTGCAGTGGTGCAGAGGCGGCAACGCGGCTACTTGAAGTCCGTCAGGGGTCCCGTAGTGTGGCAGACTACGCGATCGAGTTCCGATCGCTGGCGGAAGAGAGTGGATTCAACGCTGCCGTCGAGGTGCCCCTGTTCCGCCGTGGTCTTAACTCATTCAGGACGAGTTGGCGGCCCGAGAGGATCTTGACGACCTGGAGGCGCTTATCTCAGTCTCCATGCGCATAGATAAATGCCTCCGGGAGAGACGTCGATCACGCCTGCCTTCACCGGACCGCCGACCGCCTTTGGTCAACGAGCTGCTGTTCACCCAGGGGGAACCTGAGCCCATGGAAGTAGGCGGGTCCCGGCTTTCCAAGGCTGAGAGGGCTCGCCGTCTACGGGCTAAGCTATGCCTCTACTGTGGGGAGTCGGGCCACTTCAGGGACCGCTGCCCCCTATTGGCCAGAGGTGACCGTCGACAACCAGAACATGAAGGGACTCAGGTGAGCAGTTTTCATGTTGCTGTCACTGCTTGGCCTTCTCATCTGCCAACGTCTCTGTCTTGGGGGGATAGCACGCAGGTCCAGGTGGATGCCTTTGTCGACTCAGGAGCCGCTGAGCGCTTTGTGGACGAGACCTGGGCGCGGCGCCATCGGTTGCCTCTGCATCGGCTGGACCGCCCCCTTCCTGTGGTGGCTCTGGATGGCAGGGGGCTGGGTACCGGGATCGTGGCATACGTTTCGTGTCCTGTCCACCTCAGTGCGCCCTTCCGACACCAGGAGGTCATCCAGCTCTACGTCCTCAACACGCCAAGGCTTCCCCTTGTTCTCGGCTATCCCTGGCTGGCCCAACATGAGCCACGCTTCTGTTGGTCTACGGGGACCTTGCTGGGTTGGGGGGACCAGTGCGCTGCAGCCTGCCTTCTCAGTCCTGCCGCTCAGGAGCCCTCCGTGGTGGTTTCTGCGTCCTCTTCCGATCCCTGGTCGTCCTTGGTCCCACATCTCTCTGGACTTTGTCACTGGCCTTCCCGATTCCCGGGGCAACACGGTGGTTCTTGTTGTGGTGGACCGGTTCTCCAAGACGGCTCGCTTCGTCCCTCTGCCTAAGCTCCCCTCTGCACCCGAGACTGATTCACTGGTCCTCCACCACGTGTTCCGGTTCTACGGCTTCCCTGTGGACGTGGTCAGTGACCGGGGCCCTCAGTTTGTCTCCAGGTTCTGGAAAGCCTTCTGCCGCCTGTTGGGAGCCTCTGTTAGCCTCTCGTCAGGCTTCCACCCCCAGACCAACTGCCAGACGGAGAGGGTCAACCAGGATCTGGAGACCTGTCTACGATGCTTGGCGACCAAAGACCCCACGGGCTGGAGTAAGCAGCTGCTTTGGGCTGAGTTTGCCCACAACACCTTGCGACACTCTGCCCTTGGTATGTCACTTCACGAGTGCCTGCTGGGCTACCCTGTCCTACTGTTTCCAGAGGAGGAGACAGATGTCGGTGTTCCCTCAGCCATAACCTTTGTTAGGCGCTGTCGTCAGGCCTGGAAGAGGGCTCGGGTGGCCCTGCTGAAAGCCCGGGCTAACATGGAGAAACAGGCCAACCGCCATCGTCGCACTGGACCCCGCTACCGGGTGGGTCTGGTTGTCCACCCGGAACCTGCACCTATGGGACGCTCCTCCCAAGCTCCAGCCGCGGTTCATCGGACCCTACCAGATAGCCCAGAGGATAAACCCAGTCGCGTTTCGGCTCTGGCTCCCATGGTCCCTCCGCGTCCACCCGGTCTTCCACGTCTCCCAGATGAAACCCCGGGTAATTAGCCCGCTCTGCCCCCGGGACGTTCCGGCGCCGGCGCCTCGGACTATCGCTGGAAAGCCAGCCTACACAGCACGGTGCATCATGCGCGTCCGGGGCCGCTCGTCGGAGGGGGGGTCCTGTCAGGGTCTGGATGCTCCTATTGCCACCAGAGGTCGCAGAAGGCCAGGACCATGGAGAGCACCTACCTGACACCTGCTGGTCATGTTGTGTTCCCCTGCTTATTGGGTTATTGTTTTCAGGTGTTCCTCGTTTGGGGTTTCCCTGCCCCTATTTAAGTTCCTGTTTCTGTTGTTTGCCTTGTTGGGACATTAAACTTGTAAACGGGAGTCTACCCTAAAAAGAGGTTTCATGTGTCTTCCTTCTCCTTGGTTCCGGTTTGTTTCTTCTATGTGTTTGCGTTAACCCTGTTAAGTCGGGTTCCTCTTAAGACTTTTTAGTTTACGCTTACTATCTATATAATAGTCTGCTCTTGGGTCTCTAGCGCTGTGCTTAGGCCTCTGGACCCTGACACCATGTGGTGAAAGGGATCTTCACTCTCCCTGCAGAGCACAGGCTACATGCTTTTTGTATTTATTTTTGTACTAATACCTTTATACCTGCATACATTTGTTCTGGTAATGTTTTAAATATGTTTGACTATAAAATTAAGTTGATAGAGTCCGTAAATTGGTAATGTTTCTCAAGGGGACTATGAGAACTCTTTTGCACAGCGCAGTACAGTGGGCGTCCATTCAAAGCAGCATTTGGTCTGACAGAGATGGTTGTAAGTCACTTCTGGAAGGTAAATGTCATGCCACATCCTAATTATAGGCATCTCCCTGCTTCCTGCCTGTTCCCCCTCGTCCCACACTCCTCTGCCTGACTGACAGATGTGTTTGCTCCCTCATCGTCACCTGTCAATCTAGAAGGCAGGGCTCAGGCATCAGTGAAAACCAGCTCTAGATCAGGAAGAAACTGGGTGCTGGAAACTAGATTTTAAAAGGAACTGTCTAGAGATTTAAACCTGGATTTGGTCTGAAGGTTTTAAAGGTAACTGTTGAAATTCCAACCTGTATTTAATCTGAAGGTTTTAAAGGGTACTGTCTGGACCTTTAAACCTGAATTTAGTCTGCGGGTTTTAAAGGGTACTGTCTACACCTTGAAACCTGAATTTAGTCTGAAGGTTTTAAAGGGAAACTTAGACCTTTAAACCTGTATTTAGTCTGAAGGTTTTATAGGGAACTGTATACCTTTAAACCAGGACTTAATCTGAAGGTTTTTAAGGGAATGTCTCACTGTTTGAGATGCCTGGTGTTTGCAGGCGGAAATTGCACGGGTAGCTGCAGAGAGTCCTTTAGATAAGCTCTAAGCTGGAGACACTGGAACTATTTATGGAAACAAAGAAAATGCTGATGTTGGAAAGGGAGAGAGCGAGAGGGCTGCTGTAGGCACAGGGTTTGTTTTAGGTGAAGTACAGAAAAACTAGAGTGAGTGAAGGAGACTGAAACAGTGAGGGGAGGAGTGGGAGAGACAGAGAGAGAGAGAATATAGAGATAGAAAGGCACAGGTAGAGAAATACAGAGAGAGAGAGAGAGAGACAGATAAGGAGAGAGATACATATTGAGAGGGAGAGAGAGAGAGAGAGAGAGAGAGACAGATAAGGAGAGAGACATACATATTGAGAGGGAGAGAGAGAGAGAGAGAGAGAGAGAGAATGTATGCTTTGGCAATATTTACTTTGTATTTTCATGCCAATAATGCACCATTGAATTGAATTGAATTGAACTGAGAGAGAGAGAGAGAGAGAGAGATATTCTACTGGGCTGCAAAGTGTAGAAGCACTCTAAAAATGTACAAAAAACTTGGAAAAGGTTAACCAAAATATAAAAGAGCTTACAGAAGAAAAAGAAGCAAGAGAAATATCCCCATTTCAGTTCATAGCCTTCTCAACTACTAATTTATTAGTAAACGTATTAATGTGGGTTTATTGGCTAGCATTACTAGTAAGTACTCTTTGTAATTTTTTTCATTCAAGAACAATACCAAAGCTTTGGACAGCTATACTCTTGACTGGGATTTTTTTTTTAAAGGTATAATAGTTGTATTTATTATAAAGTAAGTTTTACTAGCAAAATAACTAGCTAGCATAGCCAGCTACAGTTGGTGGTTAGCTGTTTCCATGGCAACTACTTAGCACAGTACAGAGAGCATAGCTTGACGACCTGGAGGCGCTTATCTCAGTCTCCATGCGCATAGA
Source organism: Galaxias olidus (assembly GCA_026901105.3). NCBI lineage: Eukaryota > Metazoa > Chordata > Actinopteri > Galaxiiformes > Galaxiidae > Galaxias > Galaxias olidus. The sequence continues at coordinate 22,747 of JAPMUY010008176.1, forward strand.
TAAGCGCCTCCGGGAGAGACGTCGATCACGCCTGCCTTCACCGGACCGCCGACCGCCTTTGGTCAGCGAGCTGCTGTTCACCCATAGCCAAACAATCTAATATAACTACCCACACACCTGGAGGGATATGTTCTGTAAAGACTATCTTGTCTCCAAAAAAGACGTAGACTGTGTCTCTGTGGTTGTAGACTGACTATGTGCCATGATGACAACTTGGACCTCCACAACCCAGTCATCACCGTATACTACATTTCTAAAGGCACTCTTCTAAAACTCGACTTTATTGAGTTCAGGGAGCTGCCAAACAACATCACTCTCATTCAAAGAGAAGCAGTCAGCCATCACCAGTCAGCCTACCAGTCAGCCATCACCAGTCAGTCATCACCAGTCAGCCTACCAGTCAGTCATTACCAGTCAGTCATCACCAGTCAGCCTACCAGTCAGTCATCACCAGTCAGCCTACCAGTCAGCCTACCAGTCAGCCTACCAGTCAGCCTACCAGTCAGCCTACCAGTCAGCCTACCAGTACCTGCATTTGCAGCATTACTCTCATTCAAAAAGAAGCAGCTGGCCGTCAGTATAATGGAAGAGGCCGTCTAGACTCTAAATCCCTTCTAGGGGCGGTAGAGCTGATCCTAAAGGTCCTAAAGCCCCCAGGTCCTACAGCCCTCAGTCGCCCAGCCCTGTCCATGGTCCTGGCTTCTCTATGGTAAGGTGTCCATCGGCCTACTGGTGGAGAGAATAGCCACGAAGCCACGCACCACTATATATAAGTGTGTGTGTGTGTGTGTGTGTGTGTGCATATATGTATGTGTGTGTATGTATAAGTGATATATATACACGGAGTAAATGTATTCTGTGCTAAATTCATCTAAAGAAATGTACAGAGGTAAAAGCTTTATATGCTGCTTCTTCATCCACACCAACATGCACCCTAGAAGATAGGTTATATATAGGATAGCTTTATAATCATATGCAGGGTGCTATCATCCTTTATGTCATGCATATAACAGCTTTATGAATACTACATTAGCACCACTCAAAGTAAAGTTAGAAAAAAAATTGTAACCCCAACTCCTACCATTATAATGCCCTTCAATACCAAGAGTTGAGGGATGAAAGAGGAACCCTTACCCGACTGGTCCTGGGATTCAACCGATACCACAACGCCTCAGCACTATCCTCTGGTCCAACCAAATTATATCTGAACAAAAATGTAATAACAGTGTTACAACCCCTAGGGTGGTGTAAGGCTAGGAGATATAAGGGTCTAACATTTGTCCATAATAAGTAGGAGGTGAAGAACGCAACACAATAGGCGAAGGAGTAGTGTACACTGTAAAAAAAAAAGAGTGAAATATACGGTTGCTGCTCCTTCGCGTCGAAAGGAGCCAGATGAGGTGGTACGGGCATCTGATTAGGATGCCTCCTGGGCGCCTCCCGTTGGAAGTTTTCCGGGCACGCCCTACTGGTAGGAGACCCCGGGGTAGACCCAGAACACGCTGGCGAGATTAAATATCTCGTCTGGCCTGGGAACGCCTCGGGATCATCCAGGAGGATCTGGAAAGCGTTGCTGGGGATAGGGACGGCTGGAATTCCCTGCTGAGCCTTCTGCCACCGCGACCCGGTGGATACGGTGAAAAACTGGCAGCTGTGGACGCCAGAGGAGAACCGTAAAAGAAACGGTAGACGTATTCTGTATTACAGTAAAGATTTCTTTACGGAATACGGACAAAAACTGGCAGCTGTGGACGCCAGAATAAATCTGTAAAAAATATATTAAAACTGTGAACAACTTCACAAAACAACCTGCACATTTTACTGTTAAAAACCGTTGGAATTACATTCAAACTGGTAAATCCAACACCTTAAATGAATCTGCTGAAGGCTTGTTATTGACAATGCGATCTTCCAATGTATATGGAACAGTCAGGTAACAGCTCCCACGAACATTAAGAATGTCTTCAAAGTCATAGACAACTACTCTAATCACACTAGAGCCATAATTCTTGTAATAATCCCTTATCGATTTCACTGTCCTGAGAACCACAAGGGGATAAGTATATGGGAATAGACATTCTCACTCAAGGTGACCCTAATGTCAGCCAAACTGCATAATTAACTAAATTAAGCAGCGATAATAATGATCAAAACAACCCGAAGAATGGGCAAAAATACATGTAATGAACAACAGTAATACAGAAAATTCTATGGCAAAGGCACTGGTGCATGCTGGGAAGGCCCCGCCCCCGGGATGCTGCAGTATGTATGACTAAGGTTCTACAGTGAAGGCAACTAAATACTGCAATTTCAATTTCTGTAACGAGTATTGATTACAATATAAATGTATGAAATTATTTTCTATAAGTCCTATCTAATATCAATCTCAAATATAAACTGTAAAATTGTCAAGTATTTCTCATCGCAGATTGAACACTTCTACAGGGAACATAAATAGGGAAGAGAGTGTAGGTTTTAAGGAACATTTGAATATTACAGTCAAATGTTTACAAATCCATTGGCTACTAGCCACACTTACAATGAGTTATTTTATCAGGGACGCTATAAAAAAAAAATAAAAAAATTAAAGCAAGAACTAACACCAGCTTTTTAAAAAATCCTTCATATTAATATACTTTCATTGTATTTATACACATTCCTATCTGAAAGGAGTAGCACATACATTTGTAAAATTTAATACGGTTTCTTTCTGTTTTAAATCTAACTGACATAAAACATTCTTTTAACACTGGCATTTTGTAATTTTAACAGTATTGTATTGCTTTTTGTATTACAGTGTTTCTGTGTTTAAAATACAGTAACCTGTAAATTATACAACGGAATATGATACTTTTGACATGTTTTTACTTTAAACTAAACAGTTGTGTTTGGTTCAGTGTTATACAACATGTGACTGAATGACAACCCCTTTCTCACCGGCTCTAATTCTACTCTCACTTTAATTCCCCGTGAAACTGAACAAAGGACAATTTCCCCTCAAGTCTGTTAATCTTTGTTATGCTCTACTTACTCTGAACTGGGCCATTCCATCAAAGAGGAAGTGTCTCGGCAATGAACCACTGTGTCATTTGAATTTTCTCTGATTAGCTTTTAAATGACTTAATGGTAGTCTGCTGGGACTCCAACTACTGGAAATCAAAGAACAGCTCCAGGGGCAGAACATCAGACGTAGGTATGTTTCCATGGCGTTGTTTGGTATATTCTTTATGTTGTATCAACACATTACGGGGCCCAAGTTTTCATATGGACTTTAGGGTTACATTGTAAGAGGAATATCTCAACTGTCTGAGCGTTCCATGTTTCAAACCAGCAGGTGGAAGTAGGTATAGGGTATTTATATAAGTGAAGATAGGTTTACATATTAAGATTAATCTTTCAACTGTCTGAGTATTCCATGTTTCAAGCCAGCAGTTGGATGTGTGTGTAGGGTACTTCTTCTTTTTGATTATCTGGCTGCGCTGAGAGCGAATATAGAGGGGGGTGGCTCTGAGACGTCATTGCTCACCGTTAAGCCTTCTGGAGGTGTGGTGGGCTCAAATCAACGAAACATCCGGGATGGAGGGTGCCCACTTTAAAACCCCAATGACATATCTGCACTCAACCCAAATCCATTCTAAAATGTGTTTTTTAAGTGCTCATCTTGGAATATGGCATAATGGATACTATGTATATTATATTATATATATATCATCATCATCATCATCGTCATCCGCTTTGTCCGGGGTCGGGTCGCGGAGGTAGCAGTTCAAGCAGGGCATCCCAAACTTCCCTTTCCTGGGCCACATTAACCAGCTCTGACTGGGGGATTCCAAGGCGTTCCCAGGCCAGTGTGGAGATATAATCCCTCCACCTGGTCCTAGGTCTGCCCCGCGGCCTCCGCCCAGCTGGACGTGCCTGGAACACCTCCCTAGGGAGGCGGCCAGGTGGCATCCTTACTAGATGCCCGAACCACCTCAACTGGCTCCTTTCTACGCAAAGAAGCAGCGGCCCGAGTCCCTCACGGATGGCTGAACTTCTCACCCTATCCCTGAGGGAGATGCCAGCCACCCTTCGGAGGAAACCCATTTCCGCCGCTTGTATCCGCGATCTCGTTCTTTCGGTCATGACCCACCCTTCATGACCATAGGTGAGAGTAGGAACGAAGATAGACCGGTAGATTGAGAGCTTTGCCTTCTGGCTCAGCTCTCTCTTCGTCACAACGGTGCGATAGAGCGACTGCAACACCGCACCCGCTGCTCCAATTCTCCGGCCCATCTCTCGTTCCATTTTACCCTCACTCGAGAACAAGACCCCAAGATACTTGAACTCCTTCACTTGGGGTAAAGACTCATTCCCTACCTGGAGTAGACAATCCATCGGTTTCCTGCTGAGAACCATGGCCTCAGATTTGGATGTGCTGATCCTCATCCCAGCCGCTTCACACTCGGCTATTATATATATATATATATTGTATATTGCGTATTTCCCATCCAGATGTTTTCTGGTGACTGTTGTGAATAGGACAGCTCACAAGAAGTGAAAGTCCTTGTGACAGATTGGAGAGACAGCTGACCGGAGGGAATAGACCCCAATGGGGCAGACATGGGATAGCATCATGGCTGCAGCACTAAGTACTGTTATCAGTGGACTGAGTGCACCCGCAAAAAGCTACTAACAAAACTAAAGTGAAAATACCCCTAGTCTGCGAGAGCGGGGGCAAAAGATGACTCACATATTGATAACACGGTTTTGACCCTTAGCAACACAACAACTTTGAGCACGAGAAGCACTTCAGAAGCCAATGCAATCATAGGTAAAAGTCAACTGTCAGCTGTCTTTACAATTTTCAACAAGGACTTTCCCTTGATGCCAGGATTTAACCACCCATCTGCAACAGGCATTATTGCAGCACCACAGCCATTGGATTCATGAATGGCAACGATTATGTGTGATGTGTACCAGGAGAAGTAATGTATCTCTTTACAAGTGTGATACCACAAATAGAGCATAACTAGAAATAGGAAACTAAAATAGTTTTACATTTTGATTAGAGATACCTGGAGAATTAACTAATCTAATTCTAACTAACCAATAAGAAAATGCAGTTAGACGTGCAAGAGCAGCATTGGCACCAGGACCTTACGGAGTACCTCACAGACTGTATAAAAATGCACCTGATGTCCTACGCTTCCTTTGGAATCTACTGAAGCTAGCGTGGGAAAAAAAAAAGATTCCCAGATTGTGGGGTTGAGCCAGTGGAGGGCCTATTCCCAAAAAAAGAGATTCTAGTGACATTAGCGAGTTCAGACCAAATTCCCTGCTCAAAGTTGAGGGGAAAATATATTTTAGCGTGGTAGCACAGACACTGAGCGAATACCTTACCTTTGTAAGTTAATAGATACCTCAGTACAGAAAGCAGGCATATCAGGCTTTTCTGGGTGTCTGGAGAACTCCAGCATGATTTGGCTCCAAATTCAATTGGCAAAACTTGAGAAAAAAGGACTGGAACATATTTTTTATCAGTAATTGGGGAAGCGACCTTGATGGACTCGATGACTGTGTCACTGACAACTGATCAACTTCTGTGTGGACACAATTATTCCACAAACAGTTGTTCTTTGTTATGACATTAACAAACCATGGATTACAAAGAATATGAGTCCCTTACCAGGAAAAAAATGACTGTTCATTTCAAAGTGATGATAGAGCACTGTTAAAATCTGTTCAGAAAGATATTAAAATGGTAATCAGAACAGTTTAACTGAAGTATACGATTTTATTTATTTTAAGGCTCAGTTGTAGCGACATCAGAGTCAGTCGTCTACCCTGCACAGGCTCTTTGGAAATCAGAGGAAAGCAACGGCCTAACCAAAGCAAACCAAGCTGCTGGTCGTCATGGCGTTAGGCCACCAATGTTCACATTGTGGGCTAAGGAACTTTGGTTTATATTCCATCACTTATTTTCAACTTCCTCAGCCACATCAGTCATTCCATCAAAATGGAAAACTTCATGTACAGGTCCTGTTCCTAAAAAGCCCGGAGTTCAAGAGCTTAATGACTTTGGGCCTTTTGTCCTTACACCTCGGATTAGGAAAGTGTTAGAACGAGTTGTACTCCAACATATGACAAAGCATTTATGTAACTGTAACCTGGGACTAGTCTTTCTGTAACAGAGCAGTGTCTCCATAGGTGCATGCACCTTAGTAGTAATGTTACTGCTACTAATAAATAGGATTAGAAGTTCTGTCTAACATTTCAGTGCTTTGAGTTCTACTAATAAATAGGATTAGAGGTTCTGTCTAACATTGCAGTGCTTTGAGTTCTTGGGACGTTAAAGTCCGTACATAATAGAAAGTTAAAATAAGAATTATTCTTTAGACACATGACAATGTTCAGCAAAAAATGTAAAAACAGTATTTTGGACCTGTTCACAGGCCTTTACACATACCTCCAAGCCGACGTCCTGTAATACCTGGAAGGTGGAGCTAGGCAATATGGCAGTAAGACTTTATCACCATAAAAATTGTCACATGAGTGGAGGTGGATAATTGCACAGCTAGAAGGCAAGTCATACTGTTAACGTGATGAGGAGTGGAAACCTGTAGCCCTCAGAATAACACGCTGAGTGATCCAATGAAAAGCAAAGCTTAACCAATATTATCTAGAGAGAATCCCTCCTGTCTTGTTTTGTAATGAAGGCCGTGTGTCTGGTACTTTTGGCCAGCCTAGACTGGTGTGTATGGAGCTGGTCATGGAGGAACGTTACGGATCCTAACGTGCTTTCCTATTGAGCACAGTGGATTCATGTAGCACCAGGGAAACCATCTGAATAGGAATTCTTTACCAAAAGTTGGACTCAGCAGCCACATTGGTAACCTTAGACTATCAGCTATCTGTTATCTCTGTAAAGGCAAGGGCATTCGCACACACACACACACACACACATACACACACACACATACACACACACACACACACACACACACACACACGCACTCTCACACACACGCACGCACAACACACAAACACACACACACGCAAACACACACACACACACACACACACACACACACACATAAACACAGATAAACAGATACAGGACCAACAAAATTCCCTCACACACAGTTATATGGAGACTGGACCACACATACACACAACACTTTATTTACCAAGGTTAACTGAAAGTCCACAGTTGGTGAGGCTATGAGCTGTGGTTTATTTCAGCAGCACACAAGGAGGAGGCTAAACATGGCCTGCACCAAGACGCTCCAAAACACACCTCCTTATTATCAGAGACAGACAGAGAGCGAGCGGGTCACCATGCAGACACACAAGGACCTCAAGGCACTTCCTGACAACACAGAGACCGACTGTGACCCTAACCCTAACCCTGACCTGGTGGATTTGACCCCCAGGCTCCAGAATGACTCTGTGTGACCCTACCCCTAACCCTGACCTGGTGGATTTGACCACCAGGCTCCAGAATGACTCTGTGTGACCCTACCCCTAACCCTGACCTGGTGGATTTGACCCCCAGGCTCCAGAATGACTCTGTGTGACCCTACCCCTAACCCTGACCTGGTGGATTTGACCACCAGGCTTCAGAATGACTCTGTGTGACCCTACCCCTAACCCTGACCTGGTGGATTTGACCCCCAGGCTCCAGAATGACTGTGTGACCCTACCCCTAACCCTGATCTGGTGGATTTGACCCCCAGGCTCCAGAATGACTCTGTGTGACCCTACCCCTAACCCTGACTTGGTGGATTTGACCCCTAGGCTGCAGTTCTTGTTGTGATCTAATCCCAGTCAACTCTCTCCTACAGTCTCTAAAGAAACACAGAAAGGAGGGGGACAGAAACATGAGAGTGACTTAGCTTCAGACATAGACAGGGATCAGGGATCTGACTGATGGTTAACTGACCAGAGATCAGCTTCATGGATAGAAAGGGGTCAGGGGTCAAGGAGCAGACTGATGGTTAACTGACCAGAGATCAGCTTCATGGATAGACAGGACAGAAAAAGGAGCGAAGGGTAAAACAAATGGAATCAAAGTGAACAGGGATTCCATATTGTGCCTGGTTTTGTTATGATTTTCAATGAATATGTATGAAGCATGAAAGCATATTGAAAGACATCAAAACAACCTTTCTATATTGACGAAAGCCGGAGAAGAGCAGAGGCTTCAGGGATAGAGGAGATTACCTCTTCAAATGAGTGCTGATGTTTGGAAGCAGTCAATCTGGAAGAGGTGAGGCCCTTCTCTTGTCTGGGGGGCAGACACCTGCTATCCTGGGCTGCTCCGGCCTCCACATCTAACGCACCTCACTTCAAACATAGCTTTTGAATTATTCCACATATTAGTCCTTCAGACGCTGTTATGAAACCCGGGCGTAGCCTACTGCTTCTGTTTAGAGTGTGCACGTCCAACAGGTGCTCTGCTTCTGCCCTCCAGCCACCAGGAAAGCAGAAAGCCACACGGCGTTGGAGCTCTGCCCTCCAGCCACCAGAGAAGCAGAAAGCCACACGGCGTTGGAGCTCTGCCCTCCAGCCACCAGAGAAGCAGAAAGCCTCACGGCGTTGGAGCTCTGCCCTCCAGCCACCAGAGAAGCAGAAAGCCACACGGCGTTGGAGCTCTGCCCTCCAGCCACCAGAGAAGCAGAAAGTCACACGGTGTTGGTCCTGTCTGCCTGCCACTACGTCTGTGGATCTCCAGACAGCTTGTGCCAGTCCAGGGGTCACTCTGTTCGACATGGAAACACTGACCCCTGGAAGCAAACAGGAGTTTAAAGATTTCATTTGTTTTGAATTGTTACACTGCAAGATAATGGAATTTGTGGATACTGTAGATGATCAGGGACACATACACCTACTGAGATACACCATCATGTCTCTATATGTGGAGGAACACACACACCAACTGAGATACAGCATCATGTCTCTATAGGAGGAACACACACACCAACTGAAATGCAGCATCACGTCTCTATAGGAGGAGGAACACAGACACCTGGCCCCTTAGTGTGTCGGCCTAATGTTGTGAATTTGGCACAAACATACCCAGATTCACTCAGGGTCTAATAAGTTTCCATGTTTACATTTCAAATTAGCAGAAAAGGTATTACTGTTCAAATAAGCAGAAAAGCTATTACTATTCGAATAAGCAGAAAAGCTATTACTGTTCAAATAAGCAGAGAGAAAGAACTGACGGATCTGATGTTGGTACTCAAACTCTCTTGTTATTAATTAATATCACATGCAGTGATGAAATAACCAATTATCAGAGCCGGCTCTCTGGTGAACGGCAGCCATTGTCCAGAGGGAAGCTTCGCACAAACAGATACCTCACCCTTCATTCGTTCATCCATTCATTATCAAGCCGTTTGTAAACACATTGTTCATTGATTAGAATCTGCCTTTGGGTATGCAGTGAAGCATAAATACAAATATTAAAACAGCACAAGAGAAGACGAGATGTGCTGCAGGAATCATTGGCAGTAAAAACAAACCAAACATAACTGGTATGTCAGAGAAGCTGTTTGTGTTGTGGACATACAGTGCATCCGGAAAGTGTTCATACCCCTTCACTTTTTCCACATTTTATTATGTTACAGCCTAATTCCAAAATGGATTAAATAAAAAAAATGTCTCAACATTCTACATACAATACCGCATAATGACCAAGTGAAAAAAGTTTTTTTGAATTTTTTGCAAATGTATTAAAAATAAAAAAATAAAATATCACATGTACATAAGTATTCACACTCTTCGCTGTGACACTCAAAATTGAGCTCAGGTGCATCCCGTTTCCACTGATCATCCTTGAGATGTTTCTACAACTTGATTGGAGTCCACCTGTGGTAAATTCAATTGATTGGACATGATTTGGAAAGGCACACACCTGTTTATATAAGGTCCCACAGTTGACAGTGCATGTCAGAGTACAAACCAAGTTATGAAGTCCAAGGAATTGTCTGTAGACCTCCGAGACAGGATTGTATCGAGGCACAGATCTGGGGAAGGGTACAAAAAAATGTCTGCAGCATTGAAGGTCCCAACGAGCACAGTGGTCTCCATCATTCGCAAATGGAAGACGTTTGGAACCACCAGGACTCTTCCTAGAGCTGGCCGCCCGGCCAAACTGAGCAATCGGGGGAGAAGGGCCTTGGTCAGGGAGGTGACCAAGAACCCGATGGTCACTCTGACAGAGCTCCTGTGTTCCTCTGTGGAGATGGGAGAACCTTCCGGAAGGACAACCATCTCTGCAGCCACTCCTCAGTAAAAGGCACATGACAGCCCGCATAGAGTCGGCCAAAAGGCACCTAAAGGACTCTCAGACCATGAGAAACAAAATTCTCTGGTCTGATGAAACCAAGATTGAACTCTTTGGCCTGAATGCCAAGCGTCATGTCTGGAGGAAACCAGGCACTGCTCATCACCTGGCCAATACCATCCCAACAGTGAAGCATGGTGGTGGCAGCATCATGCTGTAGGGGTGTTTTTCAGCGGCAGGAACTGGGAGACTAGTCAGGATCAAGGGAAAGATGAATGCAGCAATGTACAGAGAGATCCTTGATGAAAACCTGCTCCAGAGCGTTCTTGACCTCAGACTGGGGCGAAGGTTGACCTTCCAACAGGACAACGACCCTAAGCACACAGCCAAGATAACAAAGGGGTGGCTTTGGGACAAGTCTGTGAATGTCCCTGAGTGGCCCAGCCAGAGCCCAGACTTGAACCCAATTGAACATCTTTGGAGAGATCTGAAAATGGCTGTGCACCGACGCTCCCCATCCAACCGGATGGAGCTTGAGACGATCTGCAAAGAAGAATTGGAGAAACTGCCCCAAAATAGGTGTGGCAAGCTTGTAGCATCATACTCAAGAAGACTTGAGGCTGTAATTGCTGCAAAAGGTGCTTCAACAAAGTATTGAGTACAGGGTGTGAATACTTCTGTACATGTGATTTTATTTTTTTATTTTTAATACATTTGCAAAAAATTCTAAAAACCTTTTTCACTTTGCCATTATGCGGTATTGTGTGTAGAATGTTGAGGAATTCTTTTTATTTAATCCATTTTGGAATTAGGCTGTAACATACTAAAATGTGGAAAAAGTGAAGGGGTATGAATACTTTCCGGATGCACTGTAGAACAGAACGGAAAGATCCAGGCCTGACACACAGCTAAATCCAGCCTCTGTGGAGTGACTCAGGCCTGACCCACAGCTAAATCCTGCCTCTGTGAGGTGACCCACAGCTAAATCTAGCCTCTGTGAAGTGACTCAGAGCTAAATCCAGCCTCTGTGAAGTGACTTAGAGCTAAATCCAGCCTCTGTGAAGTGACCCACAGCTAAATCCAGCCTCTGTGAAGTGACTCAGAGCAAAATCCAGCCTCTTTGAGGTGACTCAGAGCTAAATCCAGCCTCTGTGAAGTGACTCAGAGCTAAATCCAGCCTCTGCGAGGTGACTCAGAGCTAAATTCAGCCTCTGTGAAGTGACCCGGCAAAATCCAGCCTCTGTGAAGTCACTCAGAGCTAAATCCAGCCTCTGAGAGGTGACTCAGAGCTAAATCCAGCCTCTGTGAAGTGACTCAGAGCTAAATCCAGCCTCTGTGAGGTGACTCAGAGCTAAATCCAGCCTCTGTGAAGTGACTCAGCAAAATCCAGCCTCTGTGAAGTCACTCTGAGCTAAATCCAGCCTCTGTGAAGTGACTCAGAGCTAAATCCAGCCTCTGTGAGGTGACTCAAAGCTAGCCTCACTTTCCTCCTGACTTCACCACCAGTGAAACCATGATGGAGGCTGACTAGAACGTTTCCCTCCTCACTTCTTCTTCATACAAATCCTCTGGGAGCTGTGAGGCAGCAGCACCAGGACAGTCCTATCAGCTTGGATGCCCCTTTCTGTCAGATCATATGACAAGCTCTGGTGTAAAAGACTGTCCTGATGATACCACTGATACTATGACCATCGGTTACTTCTTTATTTTCCTCAAAATGGAGAGCTCCAAAGTAAATAACTCTATATGCAGCATTGATAAAGTGACTCTTCCTTTCTACAATCAGTCAGCACCACTCTTTCAGTATGGGGACAGCATTTTTCAGACACACGTATGTTCACTCGGAAGGAAAAAGGTGTTATTTAAACAAGCAAATAAGTAAACAAATATATTTTAGGTACTATTTTCATCAACTTAAACTTGGAGTGTAAAGCCATCTGCTAATTCATTATATATATACAGCACTGTGCAAAAGCTTTAGGCAGGTGTGAAGTCTTTAAAGTTAGGAATATATATATATATGTATACATATATATATATATATATATATATATACATATATATATATATATATATATATATATATATTCAAATATAAATGTTAATTGTTTATTTTTTATCAATTCATAAAATACAAAGTGAGGGCAAAGCAAATCTGTGTCCAATCAACATTTGGTGTGACCACCCTTCGCCTTCAAAACAGCATCCCGTGCCTAAAACTTATGCACAGTACTGTATATATATATATATATGTGTATATGTCACGTCCTGGCCCTTCTAGGACTTGATTTCTTCATAATTTGCACCTGCCCCCTGTTATCTTGTTTGATTGTCCTGTTTTCTATTGGTTGATGGTTTTCCCTAGTTTTGTATTTAAGCCCTGATTCCTGTGTTTTCCCTTGTCTGTTCATTGTTTTGATGTCGTGAGTTTTCAACCCTGCTTTTGTTGCTGCCTTTTTGAGAACAAAGCTCTGCTTTGCACCGTTTACCTGCGCCTGGGTCTACTCTTCCCCCTGATAGTGACATATCGATGTATCATTTCTCCTCTTACTAATAACTAATGTATGGTTAGTTATAATAGAGATGATTATGGCAGCAGCCTTGGGCCCTGTGTATGGCCTGATAGAGAGCGACTTGTGTTGTAAAGGTGTGGCCTTGTGTTACCCCGTCAGTGACACACCCTCAGAGGGTCCAGGTATACCACCCTGTGTTGCCCTGTCAGTGTCACACCCTCAGAGGGTCCAGGTATACCACCCTGTGTTACCCCGTCAGTGACACACCCTCAGAGGGTCCAGGTATACCACCCTGTGTTGCCCTGTCAGTGTCACACCCTCAGAGGGTCCAGGTATACCACCCTGTGTTACCCCGTCAGTGACACACCCTCAGAGGGTCCAGGTATATCACCCTGTGTTACCCTGTCAGTGTCACACCCTCAGAGGGTCCAGGTATACCACCCTGTGTTACCCCGTCAGTGTCACACCCTCAGACACACCCTGTGAGTCAGTGACACACCCTCCAGGTATATTACCCTGTGTTACCCCGTCAGTGTCACACCCTCAGAGGGTCCAGGTATATCACCCTGTGTTACCCCGTCAGTGTCACACCCTCGGAGGGTCCAGGTATACCACCCTGTGTTACCCCGTCAGTGTCACACCCTCAGAGGGTCCAGGTATAGCACCCTGTGTTACCCCGTCAGTGACACACCCTCAGAGGGTCCAGGTATACCACCCTGTGTTACCCCGTCAGTGTCACACCCTCAGAGGGTCCAGGTATATCACCCTGTGTTACCCCGTCAGTGACACACCCTCAGAGGGTCCAGGTATACCACCCTGTGTTGCCCCGTCAGTGACACACCCTCAGAGGGTCCAGGTATACCACCCTGTGTTGCCCCGTCAGTGACACACCCTCAGAGGGTCCAGGTATATCACCCTGTGTTACCCTGTCAGTGACACACCCTCAGAGGGTCCAGGTATATCACCCTGTGTTGCCCCGTCAGTGACACACCCTCAGAGGGTCCAGGTATACCACCCTGTCTTGCCCCGTCAGTGACACACCCTCAGACCTAAAGTATAGTGGCTTTATCATGTCACCGTTTCAAACCAAGTTTGCAATCATGACACTTTGTTTCCCTATGTGGGTTGTCACAGGGGAAATGGATGCTATCACTTGTGCTACTGAAAACTGAATGTTTACTTGCCTAAACACTGGGAGACCTTACCAACAATGACAATACTAATGCAGCATCTGATTAAGACTCAATTAAGCCACAATGTCACCTCTATATGGTATTCAGTTTATTTATAGAAATAAAACAACATTGCTTTTAGAACCATTTCAATAGGCCAGGAGCAGAGAGTGTCTGTTTGTTTGAAGAAGGTTAAATTGGACCATGCATCTCGTGAACCTTCCAGACGGTGGAGAGGGTTGGTTGTCGTGCAGTAAGCAGCCTGTCCAAAAGAGGTTAGCTCTTCATGACAAAGTGGCTGTCATCTGATTAACGCCTAGCCAAGTGCTCATGCCCCTATCGCCCAGAGCCTGGTGTGGACTGAGCCTTCCCTGGCCTTCACACACACACTCACTCACACACACACACACACACACACACACACACACACACACACACACACACACACACACACACACACACACACACACACACACACACACACACACACAGGCCCTTCACTGGCCTACACACACACATCACGTCCTTCACTGGCCTCCACACACACAGTATTGAGTTCTAGATAACATGTGAAATCAACAATATGTTACTGTCTATGATACATGTATTTTCAGGCATCCTGCGAAGTCATTTAAAGGATGCTAGCGGCAACATTATTCTTTCTGTCAGTGGCTTTATCCAGTCAGGGTGTGATGGCTGTCATCACCCAAACACAGGTCTCTATCCCCTGGTGGTGGTCCCAAACACAGGTCTCTATCCCCTGGTGGTGGTCCCAAACACAGGTCTCTATCCCCTGGTGTCCCCTGGTGTTTAGTGGTGGTACAAGTCAGAGATAGAGAGGAAGGATAAGGAGGAGACAAAGAGCAAAGAAGGGAGACAGACAAAGAGTGATAGAGGGAATCGAGCCTGCTGTAGCTAAAACAGAAGACGAACTGCTCCATTTAAAACCAAATACTCCTTTAAGAAGAGCGTCCTGCTCCATTCAAAACTAGACATTCCTTTAAGAAGAGCTTCCTGCTCCATTCAAAACTAGACATTCCTTTAAGAAGAGTATCCTGCTCAATTTAAAACGAGATATTAATTTAAGAAGAGCATCCTGCTCCATTTAAAACTAGACATTAATTTACAGCTCAATCCGTTTTACTGACAAGCTGGCAATGTTATCGTACTTCTCAGAATATGTGCTCAGGCACAGCTTTACAAATGTTGCAGATATAAGAATCTAAAAGCCTCTCCACACTTTACCCTTTGGAAGCAGCAGAATAGCCTGTCAGAGTCACATTATCTGTGTTATTTAATCTAGCAAGGCTCCCGCCGATTGGTACTCTGATTTTATAAATAGTGGAGGAGAAAATAGTCATGTTACAAAGGTGACCTAGAGATCTGTGGCGCTGAAGGACAGAGTGGAGGCAGAGGAGGCCCAGCTTCCTGACTGGATAGTGATCCAGCTCTGCAGGGCCGCAGGCTGGCCAGTCCCGTCCTCTCCACCACAACCCCATGAGAACATCACACCACACACTCCCCTACTCACCTTCTGTTCCTTTCTCCCTTTATCTGTGCTACCTCGCTAAATCAAACGGTGCTCTGCATGAAACACCTGTAGGGAATTACACCCCCCCACCACCACACACACACACACACACACACACACACACACACACACACACACACACACACACATATTTGGGACAGTGAACACATTTCACCATGTAAATGCAAATAAGATCATCCTTTTTCAAAAGACCAGGCCTGGTTTCAGCCTCGTTTTCTTAAGATACTGAAGAAATCAAGAGGGCAACACTGTTAGCTCAAGTCACACAGTATTTCTGAGGAAATTATGTTTACCAGCGGGATACCAATCCCATGAGGTGGCGCTGTAGAGCATTTAGACTCCAACTCACAACGAGGTTCAAATACTTTGCAGAGTGGATTGGACCCTTCATGCCTTGGTCAAGTAGTTAAGAAAATACAAACTATAACAGGGCGAAAAAGAGAAATGAGGAGGTCTGTAAATAACTTTGACACTACTTTGTTATTGCCAAATATGTTTATGAATATTTACATGTAAAATAGAATATATTTAGCAATTCCACACCACTTCCACGCATTAAGACATTTCTTTGGAGTGAATAACAAACATGTAAATACAATCTATTTAATTTTTGGTTCTATCCTATACTTAACAGTATATCTAACCGCAATGACAGTATGTCTAACCGAATTTGACTGACTGAAAAAAAAGAAAGCAGACGATACAAACAACCTATCCAGCCTATTGGTGCCATGACTCCAATCGGACAAAGTGTTGGGATAAGCCTGTAGACGCACCTTCTCAAGGGAGGGCCCTTTCCAAATGTCAAGTGCTTCTCAAACAAAATGTCAACTACCAGAGGGATTAGAAATCAAAGTTCTCCTTTGGCCGTCCTTCTACCAATATGGTGCTAGTGGAAAGCGTTCAGCAGAAGCATTGATTTTCCAGCCGCAGCGTAGGAGACCCCTCAGGACTCGTGTCCGAGCGCTGGGAG
The DNA here is from genome assembly GCA_026901105.3 of Galaxias olidus. NCBI lineage: Eukaryota > Metazoa > Chordata > Actinopteri > Galaxiiformes > Galaxiidae > Galaxias > Galaxias olidus. Next base: position 39,230 of record JAPMUY010008176.1, read on the forward strand.
AGCTGTCCCCTGATAAGCCCTCAGAAGCCAGGCAGGGATAATCCATGGTACTGACCTGCTGTCAGCACCCGGGCCGGTGCCAGCCACAAACTGGGAGACTGGGAAGAGACACGGACTGGGAGACTGGGAAGAGACACGGACTGGGAGACTGGGAGGACTGGGAGGAAACACGGGCTGGGGGGCTAGGAGGACTGGGAGGAAACACGGGCTGGGGGGCTAGGAGGACTGGGAGGAAACACGGACTGGGAGACCGGGAGGACTGGGAGGAAACACGGGCTGGGAGACCGGGAGGACTGGGAGGAAACACGGGCTGGGAGACCGGGAGGACTGGGAGGAAACACGGGCTGGGAGACCGGGAGGACTGGGAGGAAACACGGGACTGGGAGGAAACACGGGCTGGGGGCTAGGAGGAAAGTATTTGAACCTCGTAGTGAGTTGGAGTCTAGGTGCTCTACAGCGCCACCTACAGGGATTGGTATCCTGCTAGTAAACATACAGTAGTTGCCTCAGAAACACTGCATGAATTTGTGTGTGTGGAGGGGTTTTACACAGAAACACCAACACATACAATTAAAAGCCTGAGCATCTCTCAATAAATCACTCACTGTCTAAGTAGATAATAATGACTCTTCAACAGAATAATAGAACCTTGTCAGACCAGCTATGAAATGGCCTTACATTGACACTACAAACTGTTGAAGTCTGATAAATGCAGATGGTCAAACATTAGCTGGTTCCTGTTACGTATATGTTACCTGTTCATATGCGCTTTAAGTAATGTTGTTCCACAAACAAGGGAAATTCCTTGACATATTGTCATGTCAAAGATGATCATCTACAACTGGAAACTGAAAACTGATCCACAGACATCTGTCCCAGAGCGGCCAGAGCAGCAGTGCAGTGTGTTTCCTGACACAATCTGTCCCTGGAGCGACCAGAGCAGCAGTGCAGTGTGTTTCCTGACACAATCTGTCCCTGGAGCGACCAGAGCAGCAGTGCAGTGTGTTTCCTGACACAATCTGTCCCTCCCTGGAGCGACCAGAGCAGCAGTGCAGTGTGTTTCCTGACACATGGGCTAGCTGGACAGTTGACCTGTCACTCTGTGAGCTGTGATGTGTGGGCAGACTTTATACAGACCATAGGATACATCTGTGTTCCCTTGTTTAGTTTCCTCTCCTTCCCAATCCTTTTCCCCATTTACCCGGGCCTCCAGTTTTAGTGTATCACACTTATAAGACACACAAGCACCTTAGGTTTAGCCAAGTGACACCAGAAATTTGCAACAGTTTGCACGGATATTTTTAAGTTGAATTATTTGTATAGTTAGATTGGCTACATGCAAATAGCTGATAGAGACTCCACTGTAAAGTATAGCACTGGCAACAACCACATGTACCAACCACATGTAGTCAATCTCCATCTCCACACTTCCTGTTCTCCTCCTATCTTCTCTCTGCAGTCTGTTGTTTCTCTGCAAAGACACTGTACCAGCTGAGCGCTGCCCGCTGTAGCTCTCCTGCTCTCGTCCTGTCCCTGCAGTCTGGTGTTCAGCTCCTTTATACAGAGGTTGGCTAATGAATTGGACCAATCTAAGTATTCCACTCCACGGTCTTCTGACTTCTGAGCAGAGCAGACGTATTTCTATCACCACCACATTAATGTGTCAGCAGTGACATAATCAATGAACACATGTGAGCCAGTTCTGGTAGCAGCCATGTTGTGCAGATAAACTGATGAGCTTTGAATCATAAGCTCCTCCACACTGTCCTGTATCCATCCATCTGTTTCACGGTGGATAAGTGTCTCGTTTAGGAGTACAACTTTGATCCAGTACTTTATAAATGTATGTAAAGGGGCTATCCTGTATTTCATTCTGGTACTAAAATCACAATCAACAATACTGGAGCGAGACAGCTCTTTCCTTCCTACTCCCTTCCCTACTCAGCGATGCTCAAGGACCCAAGCCTTATTGTCTGTTACTACACGATCTTTGCTAACGTTGTTACACTGTAAAAAAAAAGGTAAAATGTACGGTAAAAAACTAGCAGCAGTGGATGCCAGCGGAGAACCGTACACTGTTAAAATGAGACATATTCAGTATTACGGTAAACATTTTCTTTACGGACAAAATCTGGCAGCTGTGGACGCCAGAATTAATCTGTAAAAAATACATTAAAACTGTGAACAACTTTGCAGAACAACCTGCAAATTTTACTGTTAAAAGCCGTTGGAATTACATTCAAACTGGTCAATTCAACAGCCTTATTTGCTTTTGTTTAACGTTCCTTATTGACAATGCGGTCTTCCAATGTATATTGACGAGTCAGGTAACGGCTCTCGCGAACATTACGGAGCCAGTTATCAAGGTAGTAGACAAGTGCCCCGTTCATGTTAGAGACCCTTTCCCATGCATAACCATTATCGTACGACCGACCTCAAAACCGCATGGGGGTAAGTATATGGGAACAGACATTCATATTAACCTTCATATTAACATAGACATTAAAACCTTCATATTAACATACTTTCACTGTATTTATACACATCCCTATCTGAAAGGAATAACATGAATTTGTAAAACGTAACACGGTTTCTTTCTGTTTAAAACTAAATCTAACTGACATTAAACATAATTTTAACACTGGCATTTTGTCATTTTAACAGTGTTGTATTGCTTTTTGTGTTGCAGTGTTTCTGTGTTTAAAATACTACAATCTGTAAATTATACAACAGATAATGATACTTTTGACATATTTTTACTTTAAATTAAACAGTTGTTTGGTTCAGTGTTTTACAACATAGTACTGTAAATTAAACACTGCTTCATTGCTTGTCTATTTACAGTGTTTTACTGTCGTGATTTCACAGTATTTCACTGTCAATTTCACTGACATTTTTTACAGTGTAGGGTAGAGATTGATGGCCTTTGCCATGCTATGTGTGTTCTCTACCTGTCCACTACGGGAAGTATAGCTACAGTCCCACTGGCCCTGGCTACACTTAGCCGTTCTGTGAATGGAATGTCTATTGTATTTGGTAACAATATAGGCATCAGAGGATGGAAAAGATGCATTCAGAATAGTGTGTATAAAACTCATGTTACCTGCTTGTGACTAATCTTTTAAAGATCAATGAACACCACCTCCTGAACACTGGACTCAAATGGAAACGGTTCCCTGGTTGTATTGTTTTGTTTCTGTTTGTTAAATTTTTTTAAATTTGGCATAAGAGTGTTATAAAGCTTTAATATTTTAGTATTAAAGATAATTTGATGTGGTAATAGGATAGGATGTTCTCTCTCTGTCTTTGGCAGCCTCCACAGTACAGATTCCAGTTGTCCAATGGGGATGTGCTTTGGAAGATTAATAGCAGAAATAGGATGATTTCTGTTTTCATTGGGCTAGTGTAGAGCGTGTCTGTCAGTAGGTTTTAACAGATGCTAGGGATTCCACGTGTAGGAGCAAAGCTCTTAATCACAGATAAGTCCATTGGCCTGTGCAGCAAAGGTCCTTAAGAGCTTAGGAAACAGTTCCCTCTGGGGTACTTTCACATCATGCTAACCATGGTGATTTTCAAACTCACTTTTTAATCGACTCAATGTAATATGACGAGATTGTCTTTGTTTCCATTCCAAGTTATGTATGTTGTTTTAAAACTAGGCTCTTGGAATTGCACACACACAGTATATTCAGCATACCAATATCCTTGCTGTAGCTTGGTAAAGTCAGCATACTATAAAGCTTTTTGAAACAGCCTCTAATTAAACATTACAGCATACATCCAAGCCTCTGCTTACATGTGAATGTGACAGCATTTAAATTGCAACCTGATTGGCTGGTCAAAGGACTTCGTGTTAGTGTGCCCTCACAACTCAGGATTCACACCTAGTAGAAGAGTGTGCCCTCACAACTCAGGAAACAATCACTTTCTTACTGAATGGCAATCAAGACCTATTCCACTTGTGACACTAGTCCACACACTTAGAAAGCACAGAGCTCAGAGCATATCACTTAGCTTAGACTGCAGGGATGTCCAATGTGTCAGCAAGTACATTTCCCCACTGTATAGGAGCGGCTCACAGCTGCTCCAAATCTAATGATTAATGGATATTTATGGTTCATTTGTTTATTACCTTCTATTTTTTATGACATTTTTAAATTAAGTGCTTACAACAAACTCAAAGGCCATATATTGCTCTTATCTTACACATTTAATATGTAAAAAGTTAAACAATTCTATGTGAACTAAATGAGTTGATGGAAACTAAAATAGAAATTATGTTATTTTTTGGAGTGCATTAATTTCAAACGAAAGCGTGGCTTGAAATTCTGCTATTTCACGTAACGTAAGTCTGTAATAGTGTTGTTTACATTTTTTGGCTTCAAGGCGGCAGCATGACAGATTTGTTGACTGCTAGTTGTCGGTAACAGTCCAGCAGCAGTGTACCAATTTTTGAGCGTGATCCAGGCGCTCAAGGTCTTTGTAAACAACAACGTTTGAGAACAGGATGAGGGACTTAATGTGTGGAAATGGCATGTTTACATAGTCATGTTCACATTCCTATACTGGTGAATATGACGCTTAGCATCGACTTTAAATTGCCCATCGATTTTGGAACTTGTAGCCAATGACCTCCCACAAACTAGCAAATACTGTCCCAGTTTGGTTTCAGAAGGAAAGTCAACTCTCCATCTTATACTATACTATACTGTACTATACTATACTATACTATGCTATACTATACTATAGGCTACCTTGGGTTATGGCATTTAGACTTTGTGGAACCCCACCTATTAGTTTACAAAAAAAATGCTATTGCGATTGCCTAATACAGAATACGCCTCAACTGTTAAAGTTGGCAAGCAACTTATGACAGACGAGGTGACTGTTCCTCTCAAGAGCAACTCCTACTTCCTGTTGTCACTCAACGTAAAGCAGCAACCTTATTACAGGAAGCAGTAAACTGTAGGGGTTAATCCTCACACTATACAGGTATTTCATATTAAAGTTTTCGATTGTTACTTTGTATCGCTAACTATCCTATGCCAGAAAGTAGCAGATATGTGACATGCAAACGTAGAAAAAACAGTTTGACATTCATAGGCAATGTCATATGCCAGATAGTAGGTGTAAGCACGTTCGATCAAGTAGCACACTCAACTGGAATGCATGCACTGTACATGTAAACGTTAACAGTACATTTCTAAACGTATTGTTTCAGTGTTTTGGACAACCTTATTTACCGGCAAATGACTAAGTGAAGGAGCAAGGATTTTGAAGAACGGACAACAAGCTATACGTAACTGAGAACCAATAGTTGCTCACGTCAGAGGAACTGCGGTACATTAGTCGAAGAATGCCATCTGGTAAGCGTTGTGATTATTTCTGAAGAATGTAAATAGAAAGCTTGTGATACTTGTCAACAGCGTTATATTGAGACAAACCGTAAGATGTCGTAGTCAACATTAGCCAGTTCCTCTACAGATCTACAGAAGCATGTTTTCGAGAGATTTCAGACTCGGTGCCTGGACATTTTTCGTTTATTCAGGACTTAGCGGTCACAAGCATGTAGCCTGAAAACAATATTTACTACACATTATGTCCCATGCATTGGTATTATCGTGGAGAATATGGCCGACATTGCTTGGTATTCACAGATGCTTTGAAAGTAGACCAGACATTTTCGCCTGTTCAAATACAGTAGGTCTACAGCCACACTGCTGGGTGTGCTTAAGAACTAACAAGGGAATTACTGTGAGAGAACGTGAATGACAACCTCCTTGCGTGATCGATGTACAGCCAGACATGGGCACCGTTGAAAAATATTTTCTTGTTGTTTTCCAGCTTGTTAAACTGTGGATTTGTAAGTAGCTTTCCAGTTGTATGCTTCTGAAAGGCAGACAGATTTAGGCATAACATCTTCTGATACTGGACGGCCAACATATCTGCAGATTTTCATAGCAGGCCTTAGTTTTATTTGACCAACAAGATTATTTTAAACCCCCCAAATCCCCCTGGGGAGGTGTTGTTTATAATAAAAAATATTCTGGAGCTGACCTGTAAACTTGGTTCCACTCCCTCCCAACTCCTCTTCTCTACAAACTTTGCGTATTAATAAAAGAAAGATGTTGGACATTTTTGTATTAAAAATGAGCTTTTAATGTGTCTGTATGCCACTAACACGTGAGGGCATTCTACAGCATACTTTATTGGACATGACACTGAAAAAAACTGCAACATCAACTGTGACAAAAATGGTTATTATTCTTTAGACCTACTATTGAGATGAGTATTGAACAATGTGATTCGATCTTTCAGGTCTTAAATGTACATCTGCGTTGTTTACATGCAGTGTCACCTAAAATGTCAGTGAGTGAAGGTCAGTGGCTCTGAGAGGGATGCACAGTAAGCCACCCCAGCCTAGGGAATGAGTCTGTGTGTTGAAACATACTGGATGTGGTGAGACTCCAGACAGACATAAGAGTCTCACACTAGGTCTAAAGGGTTAGCCACAGGCCGCCAACAAAAGATTTACTCCACATGGTAAATCTGTTGTGATTAGCAGTAATATGAACCACAGAATATCGATCTCTCATGAGCCAAGGAAATTGAGTGTGAGAGAATATTACATGTACCTAGTTCTTTATTTAGATTCTTTTACATGTAGCTCGTTCTTTATTTAGACCCTGTTACTTGTAGCTTGTCATTTATTTAGACTTGTTATTTATTTATATCCTGTTACTTGTAGCTTGTTCTTTATTTAGATTCTGTTACTTGTAGCTTGTTCTTTATTTAGATTTTGTTACTTGTAGCTTGTTCTTTATTTAGATCCTGTTACATGTAGATTGTTTGTCATTCTAGTTTCATTGGTGTCTTTATAAATCAAGTACTGTATACTCCGCTTCCAAAATAATAACAATATACAACAGTACATCTTCATAGTAACTTCATGCTTATTGCCTTTGCTTTTTCAGCTTTGCTTTGGCAAAATATAAACTATTTTCAAAAAGACGCGAGGCGCGCCGTTTAAAAAAAAAAAAGAGAACGCCAGTTGCATCTTTACGTAATGGTAAGACGCGCTGGAAGTTGAAAAAATGTATCAATGGACACTACCCTAAACCGTATACTGCAGTGGAAAAAGTGGGAGGCTAGCAAAATTTAGCTACCATTGCTACCGCTAATTTCGAGCCCTGGCAAATATCCTACTATGGATTTGATTTCAAATAATTTAGGGCGCACTGATTGGTCAAAATGCCTTGACCCTCTCACGGATTTGTGTTCAATAGTTAATCACGCAAGAACCTGATTTGTGCTGACCAATCAGTGCTCAAATATTTTAGTCAGTCACTGTTAAGTGAAATATCACTGAAAAAATGTTCCGTGTATGTGAAGATTTGCAAAAGCAGCATGAATATCTGCAAAAGCAGAATGAAGATTTGCGTTAATTGAATATTTGTAACTTGTGTGAAACCATTTGTCGTACTTCAGTAAAATCTCATCTCTTTTTCACACAGAAAGAAGTTGCAAATCTTACTAAATAAGTCAATAAGTCACAAATTTAGCTCCATATCTTTTGTACTGTCCTCTCAGAGCTCAAGATGCGTTCAGTTCCATTAGAAAAGGACTGTGAAGATTCAGCTAATGTATAGCTCTTCATTGTAGCGGGACAGAGCACAGAAGATGATTGTGTAGTTAGTGCCCGCAGATCTTGTATACACAGACATTGGCATAAAACTACTCATGCAAGCTCACAGTTATTTCATTGTTATTTTGGTAAAATGTTATAACTATTAAGTAATTAAGTCATTTTCTTTTTATGGTACAACCTGTTTGACAGACAGCCTTGTACAGTCTAGTGTAATAGTAGCATGGTCTAGTCTAACAATCCTCCAACAAAGGCTGCATACAGTCTAGTGTAATTGTAGCATGGTCTAGTCTAATTTTCCTTCAACAGAGACTGCATTCAGAAGCTGTTGTCTGGTTACTTTTGTCATGGTGTAGGCAGTAGAGCGGTTAGGTGATTCTGAATATGGGCGTTGCTCAGTGTTTGAACATTCGGGTGCGGTGAAATTCCAGATGGCTGCCTCTCAAGTCCTAATGCACACCTAGAGCCCTGTATATTTCTCCCAAATCATTATCATATAAACCAATGGTATGCACTACATGATAATTGGCCATTACAGTGCCGCCATGGTGTGTTCCATCCACATTACGAAGACCACAGGATCAATGGCCCTACACAGGAGACCTCTGTAGGCAGTGTGTTCACAGCATGTCTCACCAAGAACCCTCTAGGAGTCCCCTGTGTTGTATTCTCTGTACCTAGACAGGGAGAACAGGGCTTCTGGGATACAGGGTGCTGTTTGGGCCTTCTCTACCCTGAATGGTAGTATTAATACGCGCTGCGTCCCAAATCGCATACTACTACTCTTTACTATTGGTATATACTGTTGCATGTGGTATGCATACAATTTGGACATTTTTATTATTATTATTATTATTATTATTGTTGTTTATTTATACAGGGTTAACCGACTGAGACCAGGTCTCTTTTCCAGCAGTGCCCTGTTTAAAGGCAGAATATACAAATTATAATATAAAAATAAATAAAAAATAAACAAAAAAATGTACTATGCAATATTTACAATACAGAACAATATTTAAGTTTCAACCAAAACAAGAACACTCTTCAGCTACCAAATCCTCCAGTAAATGATCAACAGAAACAAACTAGTCTAATTTCAATTCCTGATGTTCCATTTATCCGAGGCAAAAAAAATTAAAGTTGATTTACCAAGTTCTGTTGTCACTTTGCGGCTTTCAATGGTTATATAGTCCTGTGAGCGTGACCTATGACTACTGAGCTTATGTTTTAAAAATGAAGTAAGGTAAAAAGGTAACTTGTACCTTGTAAACAAAATAGAGACAAAGTTTTTCTCTCCTATCACTAAGAGAAGACCATCCTACTTTTATATACAGTGTACAATGATGAGTTATAAAACTATCCCCAGCTACAAAATGCAAAGCGCTGTGGTGATTTAACTTGATTTAACTGCATCAAGGGACTTTAAAGTTGTTGGGGCTGCATGCATATATACACAATGTGCCCATTATCCATGGCTGACAAGAGAAGATTTTACAATTGTCTTTCTATTTTCAAGTGAAAAGCATGACCTTACTCTATATAGAGCTCCAAGTCTGATCCTCACCTTCTTTGTGAGTTCAAGCACATGCGTCTTAAATCATAACTTTTCATCTAGTGAAATTCCCAAGTATTTGTAAACTGCAACACGCTCAATTTGGGCCCCATTAAGGGAGCAAATGTTATATGCCTTATAATCTTACTTTTTGGGCCCTTGAGAAAAGCATATATTTAGTTTGTGACTCATTAAGGACTAATCTTAGATTTCTAAGGGATTTCGGTTCACAATTAAATGCTCTTGTCAGGTTGACATTGTCTGTTCCATGGATGGAGCACAGGAATAAATAATGGTGTCATCTGCATAGAAATGTACTTTACAGTCTACCAGTACATACCAGTCCCTCACAACACACCTTTTTACGCCTCCCCTCTTGCTCATACATCCGTCCGTACAGCAAAATTCTGTCAGTCAGTGCAATGTGCTGTCATCTGTCTGTGGCTGTGCTCCCTCAGTCAATGTGACGCATCTTCCTCTTTGTAGAGGATTGTGGGTCAGAATAGCCAGAAAAGCATGCTGGCTTACATACTGCAAAATGCGATTCAGTAGTACATCCTGGTATTTTCTTTGGCATACTGCATTTGACATACTATGTATTGGGACACACTCAATCTTTTTCTAAATAGTATTGTAGTATTAGGACGCACCCACAGTGTTTGAATGTGACTTCCCACTGACACCAAGCCTGCAGCTCCACCTGTAATAACACTTCAATCAGAATAATTAAAAACCCTGCATGTCAACACAATTACTCTGGCATGGCTTAGTATCAACACTGGCCACAGAGTAAGCTCTTGTTTAACAAACAGAGCCTCTTTTGTGTATGTGCGTGCGTGCGTGCGTGCGTGCGTGCGTGCGTGCGTTTGTGCGTGTGCGTGTGTATGTGTGTGTGTGTTTAACACAGCACATTAACAGCTGGCCATAAGGGACTAACTTCCCAGCTGTTCAAGCCAAGCTAGTCTGGCTGACGGCAGTGCTGCCACCTGCACCATCCAGCACTTCAGCCTGTCAGCCTCAACACTACAAGGTCATAGACCCACCTCTGGTTGTATGTTTGTGTGGGAGACTGGGTAGACAGAGTGGGGGAGAGAGTTAAAAGAATAGGACCACCTGAAAAGGCCCTGTATGAAACATTCACTTGCTAGCCACAACAAGATGGATTCTGAAAACAATGATTCCGGTAGGCTACCTTTTCATTTTATTTTTGCTTCTGTCTGTTGGGAGGGTGCATGGGCAGATCTACGGTATGTGTATGAAATCAAAGTTACACTTTTAATAATAATAATAATAATAATAATAATAATAATAATAATAATAATAATAATAATAATAATAATAATAATAAAGTAAAAAAACAAACACTCGTCCAGAATATTCTGGGTGGGAGAAGAGTCTCCAAACATTAGAAATCATTATTTATTTAAAGAACAGGATAATACGTCGGAGGGAGAAGTATTTCCACTCTAATGAATCAAATGAGTGCTAAGTGACAGTCAGCCATTTGTTTAATGAAGAGATAAGTCATCGGTTCCATAACAGTGTTTGTCACGTGTCCATATTCACTCTGTCTGTAGTCTTAGATTTGTCCATCATGATCTCCCACTGTAGTCCTCTGCTCTACAGCAATCTGTCTGCTGGTCGCCAAACCAGCCACAGCATCCCTGGAGGGAGCGTTTTAGAGACTTTATGGCACTGACAGTGGATTTAAAAAGTGGACAGCCATAGGCCTGCATGTGTGCGTGTGTGTTCACTAAAGAGCACAGCTCACCATGAGCCCTTTGTAAAGTCACTGGTGGAAACACCAGCAACATGTGTGCTCCATAGACATGGACATATGGAGACGTTGGTCGTCTGGGAAGTGAAATCACTATATAACTTGTATTGTTTTCACTGTAAACACTAATGAAGACTGATTTGATTATATGAATGTCTTTATGCATCAGTTTGAAGTCTGACTGACCTCCTTAGTCCTGGCTCCTGCCTTGATTGACAGCTCATGGCCCCACAGGATGGTCTAAGGCTGATGCATTAGTTTGATTGGTGTACAGTTTTTCCCTTCTAGCTCAGCATATCTCTTTGCTGTACATTTCCTTTTCAACATTTAACGGTCACCCACAAATTTACAGGCGTAGTCATGCACTTAATTGCCATTGTTTTACTTTAGAGTCCATACTGTTCGGTTAAAATCCAACTAAGCATGCTGTTTTAACTGGGCCTGTGGCCTGTTGTAATCCATCTGTTGTCCATTGGGGAAAGTGTAGTGGGTGCCGGGTGGTCTACGGGCGATTAACACACACTGTAGCATATACCCGGCGTGTACCTTGACTTATCCACATTAGTAGAACTAGTCATGGTTACACACCACCACCATGGCTGGACTGACTCCAGCTGAGCTTTAGCGCCAGAGCACAGTGCATCCCAGCTTTAAACCTTCTGCTGCTCTCTCTCTCTCTCTCTCTCTCTCTCTCTCTCTCTCTCTCTCTCTCTCTCTCTCTCTCGCTCTCTCAGTCATCCCAAGACATATGCGCTCACTCAAGGCCACTGCCATAATCAGTTTTATGAGAAGACAGGAACGAGTGGGTCTTTTAACCTTTGACTTTTTAATTATGAACCTTTGAGATGTGGCTGGCTATTGACTGTTGCAGCGCCGAGGCAGCCAGAGTGATGAGGCCAGCCAGGGGGGGGGGGGGGCTGTTGATTAAGGGGCCTCTCAGCCCGCTGATGAAAAGTCAACACACTGAAGGAATTACTCAAGCTCCAGAGATCTGGAGAGCCCTTTATTGAATCTGCGGCAATAATTACTTTGAACAAACTTAACATTTAATCTATATGGTTTATTAAATATGCTCTCCTCTCTACCAATTACACATTGTCTCTAATAGTTTGGACCTATTATCACTCATTCAATATGGAATGGCTATTCTAAAAGTTGTTTTCAGAGCCAATTCAGGTCCAGTATAGGCCGAGCTGGAATAATTCAATTCCCTCACAGTTTTGTAGTTTCAACGTAGTGGTGTGGAAGATGGAGATGAGATGAGGAGTCGTTGTGTTATAGGTGAAATTAAGACCTGCGCTCTCCCTTACATAAATAAAGGTAGGGTAAGTAACAAAAAATGCACTGCATATATGAGGCAATTAATGTAGGCTATATATTATTATTTATTTACATGTTTTTATCTATTTTTATCTATTTTTATCTATCTATTTTTATCTACCTATGGTCATGAGCTTTGGGTAGTGACCGAAAGAATAAGATCGCGAGTACAAGCGGCTGAAATGTGTTTCCTCCGTAGAGTGGCTGGGCTCAGCCTTAGGGATAGGGTAAAGAGCTCGGTCATCCGGAGGGAGCTCGGAGTAGAGCCGCTGCTCCTTCGCGTCGAAAGGAGCCAGATGAGGTGGTACGGGCATCTGATCAGGATGCCTCCTGGGCGCCTCCCGTTGTAGGTTTTCCGGGCACGCCCTACTGGTAGGAGACCCCGGGGTAGACCCATAACACGCTGGCGGGATTATATATCTCGTCTGGCCTGGGAACGCCTCGGGATCCTCCAGGAGGATCTGGAAAACGTTGCTGGGGATAGGGACGGCTGGAATTCCCAGCTGGGCCTGCTGCCACCGCAACCCGGCCCCGGATAAGCGGCGGAAAATGGATGGATAGATGGATATTTTTATCTAGCTACATAATGCTTTAACTTGTTAAAATAAATTTAAAAAATCATGAATAATGATTATTTTTGACAGCAAATAAGCCCTGTGCATTGGCAGGAAGTAAATAATTATTTGCTTTAAAGAAAATCATGGCAGTTTTGTAGTCTATCAGGTCAAAAAACTTTAGAATCTTTGCATTTAAAAGCAGTTTATGTGTAGCGTCCCTGTAACCCACATTGTACATAATTGTCAAAGCTCTTTGCCGCAGAATGAAAATAGGCATTGTGTTAGTTATAATAATAATAAATTTTAGCGCTTTCCCTCTGGACTCAAAGCACCTTACAAATTGGTCGGCACACAACGAACGGACAGACATCTATCACACACAACAATCAGTCTGGGTGATACCACGGCAGCCAGTTTGCGCCAGACTTGCTCACCCGACTTGCTTGCTTGTGTGGTTTACAACTGATTTTGTGATCAAGAATTACGCCCCAAAATGTCTTTTTGCACACTCTTTCAATTTCAACTTAGTTAAAAATAAGGCTGAATAGAATTTTTTTGGTTCCTGAAAATCATAAACTTAGTTTTGTTAAGATTTGTTAAGATTTAATAATAGTTTATTTGTACAGAACCATCTATTCAGTTCGTTCATCTTCTTATTAACAGTTTCAAAGACTTGTCTAAAATCTTCCCCAGAAAAAAATTAATTTGTGTCATCTGCAAATAGCACAAATTGTAATAACTTTGATATTTAGCAAATATCATTTATATACATAATAAACAGTTTAGGGCCTAGCACAGATCCCTGAGGAACACCGCAGTCAGTATTTAAATGATCCGATTCATAATCTTCTATGCAAACATATTGTGCCCTGTTCTCCAAATAGCTTCTCAGACAGTCGGATGCTACCCCTCTGATACCCTTACCTTTATGCACTTACATCAATTGAGCACAAAATTTTTTTGCATCCTTAGAATGTAAGTATTTAGTTCTTGTAGTTGGTGCTGTCAGTCAAAAGGCCACGGCAGCACTACCGCAGAACCATAGCAGGAATTATCGTAATGCACCATAAAAATTGTTCAAACAACACCAAAAAACTTTTTAACCTGGGAGAGCTGCAGCACCTGCGGCGCCCCTAGTTTCAGTGCCCTTGTCAATGACACACCTTTTCCATACCTTTAGGTTACTAGAGGCAGTTTATCTGTAGGAGGTGATTTCGGCGACCCCTACAGTTTTCTTAGTGTAATTATTTTCCCTAACCATCGCAAAGAAGACATGCAGAATGCTCATGGTCAGTGCATAGAGAGATTAATATATGGAAAATCCAGCTTGAGCTGGTAGCTGGTTGACCAGCTTGCAGCTAGGTTTTTGACAGCTGGCAGACCAGCTACAACCAGCTAGACCAAACCAGCTACCACCAGCTAGAACAAACCAGCTAGACCACCAAACCAGCTACCACCAGCTAGACCAGACCAGCTACCACCAGCTAGACCAAACCAGCTACTACCAGCTAAGTCAGACCAGATACCACCAGATAGACTAGCTACCACCAGCTGGACCAAACCAGCTACTAGCTGCTACCAGCTAGACCAGACCAGCTACCACCAGCTAGACCAGACCAGCTACCACCAGCTATTCCAAACCAGCTAGATCAGTTACCACCAGCTAGACCAAACTAGCTACTACCAGCTATTCCAAACCAGCTAGATCAGTTACCACCAGCTAGACCAAACTAGCTACTACCAGCTATACCAGACCAGCTACCACTAGCTAGACCAGCTACCACCAGCTAGACCAAACCAGCTACCACCAGCTATTCCAAACCAGCTAGATCAGTTACCACCAGCTAGACCAAACCAGCTACCACCAGCTATACCAGACCAGCTACCACTAGCTAGACCAGCTACCACCAGTTCATACCAGCTGATACCAGTTTAGACCAGCTTTAAATCCAAGGTGGTCTAAGATGGGTTTTCCAGTAGGCTGAAAAGTCCAAAAAGCCTAGATTGTCATGTCATAAATGAAGAATGTTCTAATTAAACACTCAGTCACAGTCCATTTCACTTAATAATATATCCGAATTGATCTGTGATGCTGGGGGGGGGGGGGGGCTAGCAGGAACAACATGGTTCAGTGAGTGAGGATAGAACCTGCTCCCGTGTTAACCCCTGAGAGACATAGACCTTCCATCAGAAAAACACAGTTTGATGATAGTGTTTTAAAAAATCCCCCAGACCTTGATGTAAGGTCAATAATATATCTTACAACTTGTCATACTTGCATCACAGTAAAAAAAATCGAATCTAGGGTGTAACAGGTCAATCCTAATTTAGAATGTAACAGGTAGACATGTCAATCCTAATTTAGAATGTAACTGGTAGATATGTGGTCAATCCTAATTTAGAATGTAACAGGTAGACATGTCAATCCTAATTTAGGATGTAACAGGTAGGTATGTGGTCAATCCTAATTTAGAATGTAACAGGTAGACATGTCAATCCTAATTTAGAATGTAACAGGTAGATATGTGGTCAATCCTAATTTAGGATGTAACAGGTAGATATGTGGTCAATCCTAATTTAGGATGTAACAAGTAGATATGTTAATCCTAATTCAAGATGGAAGTAGTGCTTCTGTAAAGTGCTGCTCTTATTTTACTTTGTAAATGCTTTCCAGACCTTTTCAGTTAACCATTTTGGAACGTGGTTAAACACTTACACTATAACACTATAGTTTTCCATTCCATATGCACTTCAGTTACAAGAGATTCTTAAGCTCTGTGCAGCCACACATGAGGCAAAACGAGATGGCGAAAACACTATGTAGCTCTCAATACAGATTGATGGACCTCGAGGGCAACACAGTTATCTGACAGTGACTCCTCACTGTATGGTCACCCGGGGAATGAAAAGCTGATGCACTGGAGCAACACCCGGGGAATGAAAAGCTGATGCACTGGAGCAACACCCGGGGAATGAAAAGCTGATGCACTGGAGCAACACCCGGGGAATGAAAAGCTGATGCACTGGAGCAACACCCGGGGAATGAAAGCTGATGCACTGGAGCCTACTATTGCACCTATTTGTTTAAATTAGTATGTCACACTTTTTCTTTAGAAAGAGAATTTGTGGATTTAGTCCTGGCATGGCAAAATTTGTTTACTGTGGAATAACTAGCACTCGTTCATATAACTGAGATGAGGACTGTTTACTGTGGAATAACTAGAACTCACTCCTATAACTGTAATGAGGACTGTTTACTGTTGAATAACTAGAACTCATTCCTGTAACTGAGATGAGGACTGTTTACTGTTGAATAACTAAGGCTTAGGCCTGTGCTTACTTCAAGCATTTAGCACCTCCAGGCTCTCTGGAGAATGAATGATGAGCAGATTGAATTGATGGGCCAAAGGAGGCTGCTTGTCTGCTTGGCTAATGGTCCCAGTGCTGTGGCACAGTGTGATCGCTCACAGAGACTACTAACCTACAGGGAGATGACATTAGGGAAAAACTCCGCTATCAAAGATTCCCCCTTACTGCCTCCCAGTGCAACATTATCTCTACAGAATCAACATGTGGACAATGGATTCATTCATTGTGATTTCAAACGCTGCCATTTATCGTTTGCTTAGTGACTTGACAATACTGTCCACCTTTGTTAAACTGGCCAAGAATCCAATATAGTCCTTTATTGGATTTTGTTAATATTAAATTGCATTAATATTTTTATATTGCCAGTGTAATTGTGTAATATAATCCAATATGCAGAAAAACATGATTCAAGATGAAAGCTTCTAAAGCTTGGATTTAAGATGAATTATGGATGAAAGAATAATCATATTGTGCAGCACCATAAGCATAACCGGTCAGGTTTATTTTTATGCTTACTACAATACATGAAATAAAACATTTGTTGTATTGTGTAGCCCAGAATGTGAGGATCTGTGATGTGATTCTGTTTGTACTGTCAGTAGAGTTTAGTCAGTAATGGATGGTTGGAAATTAGCAACTTGCCCCTAAAACCAACAGCTTTTGCTAGCCAGCAAACCCACTTAATGCTAGATGATGGTCCTGCCATAGGCCAGCGGTGTTATCAGAGTTGTACAACAATCTTTAATCTACTAGATTAGGGCGGCAAAAACGGTTTAGGTGTAGTCTAGATTAAACACACTCAGCAGGGAAAAGGTGAGTTTAGGGTGTGTGTGTGTGTTCAATCATACACCCTATAAATCCCTCTGGCTCGGGGACAGATGAATACCACCTGGTGCTGAATGACAATGACATGTGGGATTATGTATTCTGCTTCAAGATGCATCCATACACTGTTTTTATTGCAACCCAATCAAATTGGAGTACACCAGAGTTTCAGTGTAAAATGGATTAGTCTATCATCAAGTGTTTATTGGAGGTCACGGTTCAGATTGTGATGGTATTGTTGAAATGTCAAACACCATATCCTCCATGTTCTTTTCTTCTACTGTGGATCCACACTAACCGTGAAGCCCCTCCCTATTTGTTAGCTCTGGAAACACGTTAACCGGGAAGCCCTTCCCTATTGGTTAGTTCTGGAAACACGCTAACTGTGAAGACCCTCCCTATTGGTTAGCTATTGGTTAGCTCTGGAAACATGCTAACCGTGAAGACCCTCCCTATTGGTTAGCTCTGGAAACACGCTAATCGTGAAGACCCTCTCTATTGGTTTGCTCTGGAAACACGCTAACCGTGAAGCCCCTCCCTATTGGTTAGTTCTGGAAACACGCTAACCGTGAAGCCCCTCCCTATTGGTTAGCTCTGGAGTGAGGTGAGAGCCTTTCCCAAACAGACATCCAGAGGAGATTCTGTCATCCTTTGTAAATGCAAAGAGGAACTAAGTGTGTGCTCAGACATCCAGAGGAGATTCTGTCGTCCTTTATAAATGCAGAGAGGATGTAGGTGTCTGTTAACACTTTAATGAAGGCTCATGAATCCATTCGTACTAAAGTGACCCCAATTCTTCACTACAGTGTCTACAAATAAAATATGACCAATGAATCCCATTGGTTTGGAATCAACACCCCTCCATTGTCACTAGTTAGCGTTGCCCCCTGGGTGTGTTTGTGTGTCTGGAGGGCGTTGCAGCAGAGGGCCTGCTGGGGTAACTGGAGCCAGCAGAGCCACACAGATAAAGAGCCCTGCCGTCTCCACTTCTCCTCGTCAGACTGCGTGATGAGCACGGGGGCGGACCGACAGCCAGACACACCAGCCTCCCATTGGCCTAGCTGTGTGTCACTCACAGAGCTTCACCCCTCTGAACCAGTAGTGAGCAGTGATGTGAAAAGGTAGAGGCTCTGAACATGTGTCTGGAAAGTTCTCTGTTGGCTATAAGTTAGGGGAGCTGTAACAGGGGATGTCTTTGTTCTTGGAATTTGTGACTGGTGACAGGACTTATTTTAGTTTCCTTGTCATTTCGTTTTCCTAAACTGTACCTTGTTGAGTTCTGATGATCGCTCTGAGAGGTGGCCACTGCTGGAACAGTACTTAGAAGCGTTTTGTTACTCCGAGTCAGAACGACGGACGGTGTTGTTTTGAAGTGGTGTACAGAGTTTGAAGGTAGAGGGATGGCGTCCTGCTTAGGTTCCCTCAGAAGGGGGATCATGAGGAGATACTTGCAGGTTCCTGGCACGGAGGCCTATGGAGACTTTACCTACAGTCCACCCCGGGACAGATCCACTCTGCTGACTGCTGGTAGGTAGCTAGGAGGGGGTTAGATCCACTCTGCTGACTGCTGGTAGGTAGCAAGGAGGGGGTTAGATCCACTCTGCTGACTGCTGGTAGGTAGCTAGGAGGGGGTTAGATCCACTCTGCTGACTGCTGGTAGGGAGCTAGGAGGGGGTTAGATCCACTCTGCTGACTGCTGGTAGGGAGCTAGGAGGGGGTTAGATCCACTCTGCTGACTGCTGGTAGGTAGCTAGAAGGGGGACAGATCCACTCTGCTGACTGCTGGTAGGTAGCTAGAAGGGGGACAGATCCACTCTGCTGACTGCTGGTAGGTAGCTAGAAGGGGGACAGATCCACTCTGCTGACTGCTGGTAGGTAGCTAGAAGGGGGACAGATCCACTCTGCTGACTGCTGGTAGGTAGCTAGGAGGGGGTTAGATCCACTCTGCTGACTGCTGGTAGGGAGCTAGGAGGCGGCTGAGCTCATGGTGCTATCATCAGTTTATTGAGAGATCAACAAGATGGATGGCACTTCAGGGCTGACCTTGTGGAGAGGTTATTTTAGAAACACTTCAGACAAATGACTGATCGCATGACCTTTAAAGTTTACAGGGCGTTATGCTCAAAAAAGGAAGGTTAACCACATTGACCCACATTTTATGGAGACCAGTGGCCTAGCCATTAGCTGTTTTTTGTATAAAATACAAAAGTTGACTGTCCACACGTCAGCATGGAGGAGAACTCCACACCCACTAGCATGCACAACTGTTTGTGATTTGGGTTAAAAAGGGCAGAACTAAACTTTCCTCCCCTCAAAATTTACGCTGCTAAAATAATAGCATGCCAATAATAATGGTGCTTTGTTTGTTTTCACCATTCATCAACATTGGGTAAGAATGTTTTTATTTGTATTACTGTTACATATCCATCTATGAGTCTTCTTCAAGAATTTACACAAATTTATCAGTGGCCAAGCACTAAAATATTGTCCTTTTAGCTGTAGAGCTAACTTTACAAACAGACTGTCAGTCAAGGCATCAATGTTAAATCCCAGGTGAGCCCTTCTGACTCTGTGTAATGACACACCAATGTGACTCACATTCCATCATTGGAGCCCCGGCTTGGGCAGAATTCCTAACTGACTGCAGAAGTGGCGTTGTGCTGTCCGCTTGTTCCCGGTCTGTCACTCATTGGATTCAGACGCACCACAGGATGCAGTCCATCACTGCCACTCTCATCCTGTGTGAACTCTAACGGTTCTTAGTGCATTCAAGACCCAGCATTCGCCTGGTCCTCAGTGAAATTGTGTGTGTGTGTGTATGTGCGTGCGTGCTCGCAGTTTTAAACAAACATGCTTTATAGAAGTACAAACTCCGCAAAGCTTCAATTTCACAAATGAAGGTATGCTGCTTTTATTACTATGTGTTATTAGCAGCAGGCATGTAAATGGGTTGGAACGGAGAAACCATTTGGTCTTCAGAGTCATGGATATTGTGAGGTTTCCTGGTTTAGAGATGAGATCGTTGTGCTTCATAAACAAGTCACTGTGCTGGTTAGCTTCAGACGTTGAATGGAACCTGTAGGCTATTTGACTGGTTAACTTCATCATATGACTGTAGCCAGTAGGCTATTTGACTGGTTAACTTCATCATAAGACTGTAGCCAGTAGGCTACTTGACTGGTTAAGTCCTCCATATGACTGTAGCCAGTAGGCTATTAACATCAATACTCCATCCCTGACCAATCTCAATAATATTTTGTTTAAGTTTAATCTCAAACTGGGATCTGAATTGTAATGCTTTGCTGTGGTACATTATATCAACAGAAAGGCAAAAATAAATAACCTTTTTAACTAAGCAAACCTCCAAGGTGATCATTGTGTGTTCCGTGTGTGTTCCGTGTGTGTGTGTGTGTGTGTTGCAGGAGTGTGTGGCTGCTGTGGTCCCCTGAGGCCCCGCTACAAGCGCCTGGTGGACAACATCTTCCCTGAAGACCCAAAGGTGAGCAGACTGCTTCCCATGTACATCATCTCAGGCGCTCTCCCACTTCTATGGCCATCAGTCCATCATGTGTTCCCAAAGGCTAATGACATTACTCTCATTAAAGCTGAGGCTGTCAGAACACGGGTCCACTCACTGTGAGCTGTTGCCGTAGACCTAGTCCTAGTGGAGCTCCTAGCTGCTCTGGAGACCCAGTGACAGACAGCAAGGTGTTGAAAGGCTTAGGAGAAAAGGAGCTTGTGTTAGCCTGACATATACAACGCTGCAGCTTATTGGACTTGACAGGACTTACTGTAACCTGTACATGACAACATTTTAATACCCATTTGATTCCTTGACCTGTTCATTAAAAGGGCTCCACCAAACATGAGATTGTCAGGAGAGGTTTTTTTCTCTGTCTGTCGCTGTTAATCTCTAGGGTCGTTTAGTGTGCAGTGGGAAATCACAACATTTAGATGGTCGACTCTATGCCAAACTCATTATCCCTTTAGCTGTATAACATTCTCAGGGGGCATATTTTTCCCCCCTGCCGGTTAAAATGTGTTGGTCTTTTTTCTAACACAGAGATAGAGGTTTAAGATGTTACAACTATATTCAGTAACTAACACAATGGTTTAAATGTTGCCACTTCTATTTTTAATTACACTGAAAGGCATGCACAGACGCACACACGTACAGCATATCATAGCACAAGGATTTGCTGAATGTGAATGAAACTGATATTTTGGTCCTGAGAGTGTTGATTGAGATCTACTCTACATATTTACCACAATGTACTATCTTATCATCATGATGAAGCCAGCCCTCCTCGTGGCTACGCTGGTATTCTTAACCTGCCCCCTGCCCCAGGACAGCCTGGTGACTCACCCTAACCCTTCAAACCAGTAGTGTTCCCTACGTACCATGTATGTTTGCTATGCTGGTATTCTTAAAACCAGTAGTGTTCCCAATGTACCATGTATGTTTGCTATGCTGGTATTCTTAAAACCAGTAGTGTTCCTTATACTGGTATTCTTAACCTGCTCCCTGCCTCCAGGATGGCCTGGTGAAGTCAGACATGGAGAAGCTAACCTTCTACGCCGTGTCAGCCCCAGAGAAGCTGGACCGCATCGGGGCCTACCTGGCCGAGAGGCTGAGCCGGGACGTGGTGCGGCACCGCTACGGGTAAGAACCCTAACCCTAACCATATCCATACTAACCCTAACCCTAACCATATCCATACTAACCCTAACCATATCCATACTAACCCTAACCCTAACCATATCCATACTAACCCTAACCCTAACCATATCCATACTAACCCTAACCCTAACCATATCCATACTAACCCTAACCATATCCATACTAACCCTAACCATATCCATACTAACCCTAACCCTAACCATATCCATACTAACCCTAACCCTAACCATATCCATACTAACCCTATCCATATCCATACTAACCCTAACCATATCCATACTAACCCTAACCCTATCCATACTAACCATATCCATACCTAACCATATCCATACTAACCCTAACCATATCCATACTAACCCTAACCCTAACCATATCTATACTAACCCTAACCCTAACCATATCCATACTAACCCTAACCATATCCATACTAACCCTAGCCATATCCATACTAACCATAACCATATCCATACTAACCCTAACCCTATCCATACTAACCCTAACCATATCCATACTAACCCTAACCATATCCATACTAACCCTAACCCTAACCATATCCATACTAACCCTAACCCTAGCCATATCCATACTAACCCTAACCCTAACCCTATCCATACTAACCCTAACCATAGCCATACTAACCCTAACCATAACCATACCAACCCACACCCTAACCCGAACCATACTAACCCTAATATTAACCATACTAACCATAACCATTCTATCCCTAACCATAACCGTACTAACCTTAACCATAACCATAACCCTGCAGGTAATAATAGACAGTTTTACAAACCAACGTACACATGCGTGCACACAATACCTACACTAAATGCACAGACGGCCATCAACCAACCAAGTGTACACAGCATCGTACAAACACCTGTAGTCGTCATATGTGCATTACGAGTAAAGTAGCTTCGTCACCAAAGATAACATAAAGTACACGTGTAAAAATTCAAAGTAGCATTACTGGGTTTAGTCAATGGTTAACTTGTAGGGCTTTGATGGGCAGAGGGAGAAAGGAGTTCTTAAAGTGGTTGAGCATGCACTGGGGGACTCTGAATCACCTACATGATGGTAGAACATGGTACTCTCTGAGGGGAGTACATGCGTGAGGTCTGAAATAATGTATTGGGCCTGTCGGATGATTGTTTCATCAAAGACAGCCTGGAGTGTGGGGCACTGCCTGCCTGCCATGGTTTCCATGGCTGTCTGTCTTACCTCTTTAATCTGGACTTTCAGCTATACATTAATATAGCCAAACCAGACTGAGATGCCACACCACAGGATGCTCTCAAATACGGCATGGTGGAAGAGGAGCAACACTTTCTGGTACCAAAGACCCTCAGCCTACGAAGCAAGTGGCGCTGCTGTTAAAGCCTAGTACAGATATTTTCTACCTGAACACTCCATGTCGGGATATTGTCGTTGTGTGTGCCCAGGTATCTGTAAGAGTCCACCTAGGCTATGTTCTGGTGTCAAACACCATCTCTGTTTTCTTTATGTTGAGGGCAAGGAAGTGTTTGTTGCACCACTGGACACAATTCTGAATCTCTTGTCTAACATGAGACCAAGGACAGCTGTGTTGTGAGAAAACGTAATCATGTAATTTGTGTGCAGTGCTGCATGTGCATTCATTGGTGAACAGGACTGGGGAGCTAGGGCATCCCTGGGGGGCGCCGGTGCTGATGGTCAGGGGCTCACGCAAGGTCCTGTCCACCCTGACCTGCTGCGTGTATTTTAAGTTAACTGCTAGAGGGCTAGCTGTGGGCATATACCCAGCTGTAGTTTGCTGCTTGAGAGCTAGCTGTGGACCTACATCCAGCTGTAGTTTGCTCACCATGGGCTTCTCCATACACTACATCACAACAGAGGTCAGAGCAATAGGCCATCTCCACATCTCCTGTGGACTGACTTTCTTCAGAACAGGTGTAGTGATGGCCTTTCTCCATTGTGGTGGTACAGTGTGAGAATGTAGAGACCTCTGGAAAAGGGGGCGCCAGGCGGGTCTCAGATCATCTGCACGTTCTTGTAGAAAAGCAAAGAGACCATCTGGACTTGTGACCTTGTTGACATGATTAGCTTAAGTAGATTGTTGATGGACTTAGGGTCCATCTTTAGCATGTCAACATCAGTAGTAGTAGACAGGACAAACGTGTTTTAAAAAAAAAAAATTTAATCAAGTGATTAAACAGTAAATGCTCCAAATTTGTGTTACTTACTAAACGTTTATTAATAAAAACAAATTCATACATTTTCAATTGATCTAAAAGTGACAGTTTTAGTGTCGAAAAAAGGTTTTTAATTTTGATATCTCGATGTAGCCAAGCGGTGCCTTCAGAAAGCTCAAACCTCCTATGGCCAACTTTGACATTAGTTTACTTCTTTGTCGGGAAAAATAATGTATACAGTATATTGCTACAGATACTTTGAAAAACTAACTGCCTTTACAGTTACATTGTCGTTTACCTAAATTAAGGCTAAAATACTAAATACGTGTATGCTGAAAACCGCGAACGTGTCAAACAACTTCGCTTTTTTATGACGCGGCCCTACTAGTCAACAACTCTACGGCTCGAACCAAGGTACTGCTTGCAATTGCGTTTATACACGCATGATCAGTGCCAGATAATCACCGGATCAAAAACAGATTTCAAAACATCTCAGTAAAATGTAGGTCCCATTGCAAGATCATTGCTCAGTATTATAGTATTATGTACATATCTGCTTATTTAGCCTATAAAGCGGTAATAAACAGGCATATTCTCTCGTTGAAATACTATCGTTTTCCCTGCCTCCCCCCACAGTTTTCGCCCAATCGATCTTGTAAAAGTCAAAGCCCTCTGCCAAACAAACTTCTATAATTTATACTGATGATGATCTGGATCTTTAAGCTATGTAATTCCACAAAACTTTTGGAAGTAGGCTAGCTGATCTGCTCATTTCTGCAGTCTGCTCTGCAAACTTAAACAAGACAATGGATTGACCAATACATCTTGTTTTCTTAACGCACTGATTTTTCATGCATGCTTAAATAACATCTGTGGTCACAAATACGGCATGCATGCCACTCGCAATCTTTAAAGAAACCAAGGCTTGGGTAGACATAACAAACAGAACATGAAAGGAAAGGTCCAACTTTTCTCATGACAATTGATAGGATCGCTTATCATGCACATTAAGTTCTTTATTAGCAGAAGTATTTAAATGGAACTTTTTTCAAATCCGCTAAGTACATTAATATAGCCTTAACAATTGAATTACCTTGATACTTAAAATGACCCCGCAACATTAATGTAATAACTAGCTTGGCACATACAACGTTCCCAATGCATCACTTACATTCACAACCAATCGACAGCTTAAGTTTAAATTTAATGCGTTAGGCTATAGGCCTATGTAATCGTAGCCAAACTGACTGACATAACCATACATAGAACAATAAAAAATATGTCTCGCTTTATGGATTTCAATCAACGCGACTGAATTCAAAACAAAACTAAAACAAACTAGCTAGCAAGCTAATAGTAATGCTTGCTACAGGCAGAGACGCATCCTTTCAATTTCTACTGAAATAATCAACAGTTAATATTTTCCCGGACATGCTGCTAGGTTATAACAAAATTCTGAAAAACCAATGAACACATACACTGAGATTATGTCTCTCTATATTGTTTTCGCGTCGCAAACCAAATGAAATTAGTCAGAAAGTGGAGAAAGGTATCGCTCTAACCGCTGTCCGGGCACAAGTGAAGTACTTCAAAGCATCAAATGTATGACATGATTTAAGGGGGCGGATCTTTAATTTCCACGAAGCAATTGATCTGATATTTGGCTCACTCCTCAATGAGACCTCCTTCTATGTCCTGTGAAAAGCTGTCAAGCGACGGATGCATTTTGGGGTAGTAGCAACACAATTAAAGTATTTGAAACACATTTTAGGTCATTTATATATGACCGGTTGGGGCCGTCGCTCAAGGTCAGGTCCCGAGAGGGGTTGTCTTGAAAATGAGTCAAAGTTTGACCGTTTAATATTATGGGAAGCGACCGGAAATGTGGCTTAAACGCTAGGGGCGCACCATTTTTGACTGGCCGTTTTGATCTAAAAAAGGCAGATTCTAAGTTCAGCGTCTACCACCGCGCAGTGGTGAGTTTTAAAATTACAACTGATGTTGTAGCGGTAGAAATATGGAAAGATTGAATATCAGTGGCTTAAGGATATGTGCTTAAACTAATTCATCAATCGTTTGATATTAAATAAAACATATATTTTTGTATTGAACTGCTTAAAGTTAAGGATCTTTTCGAGTAAGAACAAAACCTACGCTATTTGGAAGCTAACTGTGAATTAGCAAGAGCTGTATAGATATTAACACTTATATGTTGTGAAACTAAGTTCTACTCTTGAATGACTTAAAGACTCATACCAGCAAAAACGTTATATTTGTGTCGATTCAAACAGTTTCAAAACGCTACACTGCGCGATTTTCCACACCGCTGCGTGAATGTGCTGTCGTTGGTTACACTGGAGCTGTTACGGTTGTCTAGCCTAGTAGTAGCAATACCATCAAGTGTCATGTCACACTCAGCAGAGAAGTCATAACTGTCAAACTGCTTATATAAACCATTCAGCTCATTTGCTTTAGCCAGTTCATCTACAACATGCATATATGTCTCGATGGTTTTCATGTCGGTGGCTGTTTTCATTCAGTCCCATAGTTTAGTACATAGTTTAGTACATAGTCTGGAAGTTTTCCTCGGTCACCTTCCTATGGTGCCTCTGGTTTAACCCCTTTTGCACTGTTTAAGCTGTTGGTTACCTTGGTTTTTAAAGCCTGTCTTTCCTGTTACTAAGAACTAACTACCTAACCTTAACCCTAAGCTTACAGGTTAGAAAGAAAGGGGCTCTAGTTACAACCAGCTGTTAAAACCAACGCAGAAGACATCAGTGTAGAATAGGAGATGGTGACTAAGAACCGGCGAGTTTCAGAAATAAAGCTAAGAAAGGAAGGAGACTTCCTTAGTGCTGCAGCATGTTCCATTATCTGACACAATTTAATGCAGAGAGAAAATGGTTCTGGTAAGTAATTCAACTTGATTGGGATCCAAAAATAGAGGCCTCCTGTGGGGATTTGGTTAAGAAAGAGTGGCAGCTCTGAATCATGACATAATTACAGAATGACATAAATGTCATTTAAGTGGGTGTTATTTCCCCCTCAAGCTGAAAGGCAACAGTAGAGAAACATAGAGCCACTTAATCAGTTCCACACCAGGCAATGCGGCTACACTGCTGCTTTGCAAAGGGGCCGCTTTGAGTTTAGTGTATCTCTGGAGATGGATTTAGTATAATGAAGGGGCCAATGCCGCCTAGCTATAACTGTTATGATGAAACAGAATAGCCTGTCTTTAGCATTCTGAACCCTACCACTTTGATAGCCGTGAAACATACCATCAAATCAATTATCAAGTATATGCTGGATCCTGTGTTTAATATTCTATGATCATGTATAAACTGGATCCTGTGTTTAATATTCTATGATCATGTATAAACTGGATCCTGTGTTTAATATTCTATGATCACGTATAAACTGGATACTGTGTTTAATATTCTATGATCATGTATAAACTGGATCCTGTGTTTAATATTCTATGATCATGTATATAATGGATCCTGTGTTTAATATTCTAATACTGTTGTACTCTGTTGTATAGCTGATGTAATACTGTTGTACTCTGTTGTGTAGTTGATCTAATACTGTTGTGTTGTGTAACTGGGGTAATACTGTCTGGCAAGTATGTTGCTGCCACATTTTTACCTGTCATTGACTATGGTGATGTTCTTTTGGTTGGCTTAATGGACTGCTCTTTGCTTTTGCCAATTCTTCTTGTGGACAGTATTACTATTTGATGTTTGTAAGACTCTTTATGTAAGTTATTTACTGTTACTAGTGTAATATGTTGACTGTCTGTTGGAAACACGTCTTATTATATATTGATTGTGCTGCTCCCTCGTGCCCAGATCTCGATTGAAATATAGGTTTTTAATTTGAGTGTGATTCTCCTGGTGAAATAAAGGTTTCATAATGTACTGTGGTGTGTAGCTGATCTGATACTGTTGTGTTGTGTAGCTGATCTGATACTGCTGTGTTGTGTAGCTGATCTGATACTGTTGTGTTGTGTAGCCGTTCGGATACTGTTGTGTTGTGTAGTGTAGTAGCTGATCTGATACTACTGTGTTGTGTAGCTGATCTGATACTGCTGTGTTGTGTTGTGTAGCTGATCTGATACTGCTGTCTTGTGTAGCTGATCTGATACTGTAGTTCTGTGTTGTGTAACTGATCTGATACTGCTGTGTTGTCTAGCTGATCTGATACTGTAGTTCTGTGTTGTGTAACTGATCTGATACTGCTGTGTTATATAGCTGATCTGATACTGCTGTGTTGTGTTGTGTAGCTGATCTGATTCTGTTGTGTTGTATAGCTGATCTGATACTGTTGTTCTTTGTTGTGTAGCTGATCTGATTCTGCTGTGTTGTGTAGCTGATCTGATACTGCTGTGTTGTGTAGCTGATCTGATACTGTTGTTCTGTGTTGAGTTGCTGATCTGATACTGCTGTGTTGTGTAGCTGATCTGATCCTGCTGTGTTGTGTAGCTGATCTGATTCTGTTGTGTTGTGTAGCTGATCTGATTCTGTTGTGTTGTATAGCTGATCTGATACTGTTGTTCTGTGTTGTGTAGCTGATCTGATACTGCTGTGTTGCATAGCTGATCTGATACTGTTGTTCTGTGTTGTGTAGCTACGTGGTGATAGCTGATCTGATACTGCTGTGTTGTGTTGTGTAGCTACGTGGTGATTGCCATGGAGGCCCTGGACCAGCTGCTGATGGCCTGCCACTCCCAGAGCATCAAGCCCTTCGTGGAGAGCTTCCTGCAAATGGTGGCCAAGCTGCTTGAGTCCAGGGAGCCGGACCTTCAGGTGCTGGGGACCAACTCGGTAAGCAGTCCCCTTAAGAACCACACCTTTAGTTTAACACATAGCATTTTACTTCCCAAGGTTGGGTCTGTAGCACTGTTTCAATGAAATAAATACAATTAACAACTGTTTGTGTTGCTGAATTAGCTTAACAATGAAATTAAAGGAAACTCAACATTTAAAATATCTTGCCGTATCGATTTGCAATCTCAAGATTTACAGATATTTCCCTTTCTGAAAAGAAGTAGGTGATATCAGGTTAATACCCAGCATAGCATTTCACCACAGTGCCGTGGTCCCTGTCATTTCAGGTGCAGGAAATGGGATCAGCCATGTTTGTCCTTCAATTATACCGAAGGGGAACCACAAGATGTTTTTCACGATTCCCTATTCTAAGTTTGTTTCCCCTGTCAACGGCGTCTGTTGGTTTGAGCAGGAAAGTGAGCTGGGGGTTTAGATGTGAACGGCCATGCATTATTTATATGTGGTATTTGGAGGCTGGCAGAGGAAAAGGAGCGGTAGCAACAAAGAGGAGGCAGGTGGAGGGAAGGGAGCGGGGGTCCAGCTGCTACACACTGCTTTTAGAGCAGAGCCATGTTCATTACATTTGCATTATTAGGCCGGGTACAAAGCTAAGCTGGTCCCTTTGATTTGTAGGTTTACACAGAGTTCCACATCTTGCCCAGTAAGACGAGTAGCCGCTCCCATTGGTTTTGTTTGTTTGAGGTGTTTGAGGTGTCTAAATGGGTGGGGCAGCTTTTGCAGCAGATGATTGAGTCTGTGTGCTGTGGGATACTGTGCTGTTCCTCACATGGAGCCTCTGAGTGACACTCACAGGGGAACATCTGTCCTCTCTGCTGATTGGCTTGTTTCAGATTACCAGATGCATGCTGGTCAGATACTCCCCTTTTGTCCTTGTTTATTTCGTTGAACACTTCTGATAGCTGGCCTTGTACTCACCTTGGAAAGGAGTGTTGTGAATTAGAATGCCTGCTTGTAAATCATGTGTAGAGATTAGATTAAGAAATTTTTGGTTCAATCGTTTCTACCTAGCAAAAAAAATTGACATAATTAAACTAAGAAATGTACAAAGAATAATTGAAGTACAATTGAAAGTACAATTAAAATTTACGAACGGTACGCAACACATGGTTTCAGGATTTAAGTGACCTCTAGTTGATGGTTCTCTGTAAATGCTCTTGTGCTTCCTGGCCCCTCCTCTGTGGTTGTTTTAAACCTTGTTCACCCTGCCTGTGCATAGAGGTTGGGGTTAGGGTTCACCCTGCCTGTGCACAGAGGTTAGGATTAGAATTAGGGTTATGGTTCACCCTTACTGTGTACAAAGGTTAGGTTAGGGTTAGGGTTCACCCTGTCTGTGCACAGAGGTTAGGGTTATATCCAGACCATCCAAACAAAAAGGGCCCACCCTATACCAGAGGCCCTCCCTTACTGTGTACAAGTCTGGTTGGTTAGGGTTAGTCTGGTTAGGGTTCACCCTGTCTGTGCACAGAGGTTAGGGTTATATCCAGACCATCCAAACAAAAGTCTGGTCTGGTCTCTCCCTATCACCAGAGGCTGGTCTCTCCCTCCTCACTAGCCTGGTGTGATCCTCCCTCCTCACTAGTCAGGTCTCTCCCTCCTCACTAGTCTAGTCTGGTCTCTCCCTCCCTCCTCACTAGTCTGGTCTCTCCCTCCTCACTAGTCTGGTCTGGTCTCTCCCTCCTCACTAGTCTGGTCTCTCCCTCCCTCCTCACTAGTCTGGCCTCTCCCTCCCTCCTCACTAGTCTGGTCTGGTCTCTCCCTCCTCACTAGTCTGGTCCTCCCTCCTCACTAGTCTGGTCTGGTCTCTCCCTCCCTCCTCACTAGTCTAGTCTGGTCTTTCCCTCCTCAGTAGTCTGGTCCTCCCTCTTCACTAGTGTGGTCTCTCACTCCTTTCTCACTAGTCTGGTCTCTCCCTCACTCCTCACTAGTCTGGTCTGGTCCTCCCTCCCTCCTCACTAGACTGGTCTCTCCCTCCCTCCTCACTAATCTGGTCTGGTCCTGTCCTCCCTCCTCACTAGTCTGGTCTCTCCCTCCTCACTAGTCTAGTCTGGTCCTCCCTCCCTCCTCACTAGTCTAGTCTGGTCCTCCCTCCTCACTAGCCTGGTCTGGTCTCTCCCTCCTCACTAGTCTGGTCTGGTCTCTCCCTCCTCACTAGTCTGGTCTGGTCCTTCCTCCTCTCTAGTCTAGTCTAGTCTGGTCTCTCCCTCCTCACTAGTCTAGTCTCTCCCTCCTCACTAGTCTGGTCTCCCCCTCCTCACTAGTCTGGTCTCCCCCTCCCTCCTCACTAGTCTGGTCTGGTCTCTCCCTCTTCACTAGTCTGGTCTCCCCCTCCCTCTTCACTAGTCTGGTCTGGTCTCTCCCTCTTCACTAGTCTGGTCTCTCCCACCTCACTAGTCTGGTCTGGTCCTTCCTCCTCACTAGTATGGTCTCTCCCTCCTCACTAGTCTGGTCTCTCCCTCCTCACTAGTCTAGTCTGGTCTCTCCCTCCTCAGTGTTGGGACTGCCACTGTGACAGCAGGCCACTTGAACCCGGATATATTGCTAGTGCTGCCTGGTCTGTCCTGGTCATTCGGTGGAATACTGTTGGCTGTGTGTCCAAATGACTGGACAGTGATGGCCTGGATGTGGCTGCCACTGAACACCATTTAGAGGGCTGTGTTGGCCATGGATAGGATGGCGAGGGCAGTGTCCCATTTACTCTGCCAGTCCATGAGGGCCTCCGCAGCCCGCTCCCCCTGCCTCCCTGCCTCCCCAGCCCCGCTCCCCCTGAGGGCCTCCACAGCCCGCTCCCCCTGCCTCCCCAGCCCCCGCCTCCCCCAGCCCCCGTCCCCCTCCTCCCTGCCTCCCCAGCTCCCCCTGCCTCCCCAGCCCCGCTCCCCCTGCCTCCCTGCCTCCCCAGCCCCGCTCCCCCTGTGCCTCCCCAGCCCCGCTCCCCCTGCCTCCCCAGCCCCGCTCCCCCTGCCTGCCTCCCTGCCTCCCCAGCCTCCCCAGCCCCGCTCCCCCTGCCTCCCCAGCCCGCTCTCCCTGTCTCCTTGCCTCCCCAGCCCCTCCACCTGCCTCCCTGCCTCCCCAGCCCCCTCCCCCTTGCCTCCCCAGCCCGCTCCCCCTGCCTCCCCAGCCCCGCTCCCCCTGCCTCCCCAGCCTGCTCCCCCTGCCTCCCCAGCCCCGCTCCCCGTGCCTCCCCAGCCCGTGCCCCCTGCCTCCCTGCCTCCCCAGCCCCACTCCCCTGCCTCCCTGCCTCCCCAGCCCACTCCCCCTGCCTCCCTGCCTCCCAGCCCACTCCCCCTGCCTCCCTGCCTCCCAGCCCACTCCCCCTGCCTCCCTGCCTCCGCAGCCCCACTCCCCCTGCCTCCGCAGCCCCACTCCCCCTGCCTCCCTGGGGCCATGAGATAGTCGGCGCAGGCCAGTGGTCTGGAAGGGATTCCGTACTGTCTTTAGGCTGAAAGTATTTAGTCTGACTCTTCCCGTCTCCCAGTGTTGGACAATGATCATATCACTCTTCTTTTTTAGAATAACAACAATTTGTTTGAGTTCATCTGTTTGGCATAAAAGGTTCATGTTCTGGGTTAGTTGATTTTATTTGTTTTTTTTGTGCCTCGTGTGGTAGTGGACTGTTATGGTGTCTCTGACAGACTATATTCTCTCTGTTACCAGTTTGTCAAGTTTGCCAACATTGAGGAGGACACTCCGTCTTATCACCGGCGCTACGACTTCTTCGTGTCCCAGTTCAGCGCCATGTGTCACTCCACGCACGACGACCCTGAGACTAGAACACGGTGAGGGGGACAAAATAGCAACAATAACACTGTCTCACCCTCCAATAACACTGTCTCACCCTCCAATAACACTGGTACACTGTCTCACCCTCCAATAACACTGTCTCACCCTCCAATAACACTGGTACACTGTCTCACCCTCCAATAACACTGGTACACTGTCTCACCCTCCAATAACACTGGTACACTGTCTCACCCTCCAATACCACTGGTACACTGTCTCACCCTCCAATAACACTGGTACACTGTCTCACCCTCCAATAACACTGGTACACTGTCTCACCCTCCAATAACACTGGTACACTGTCTCACCCTCCAATAACACTGTCTCACCCTCCAATAACACTGTTACACTGTCTCACCCTCCAATAACACTGGTACACTGTCTCACCCCTCCAATAACACTGGTACACTGTCTCACCCTCCAATAACACTGTCTCACCCTCCAATAACATTGGTACACTGTCTCACCCTCCAATAACACTGTTACACTGTCTCACCCTCCAATAACACTGTCTCACCCTCCAATAACACTGTTACACTGTCTCACCCTCCAATAACACTGTCTCACCCTCCAATAACACTTTTACACTGTCTCACCCTCCAACACTGTCTCACCCTCCAATAACACTGTTATACTGTCTCACCCTCCAACACTGTTACACTGTCTCACCCTCCTATAACACTGTTACACTGTCTCACCCTCCACACCCTCCTATAACACTGTTACACTGTCTCACCTTCCAATAACACTGGTACACTGTCTCACCCTCCAATAACACTGTTACACTGTCTCACCCTCCAATAACACAGTTACACTGTCTCACCCTCCTATAATACTGGTACACTGTCTCACCCTCCAATAACACTGTCTCACCCTCCAATAACACTGTTACACTGTCTCACCCTCCTATAACACTGGTACACTGTCTCACCCGCCAATAAAACTGTTACACT
The DNA here is from genome assembly GCA_026901105.3 of Galaxias olidus. Taxonomy (NCBI): domain Eukaryota; kingdom Metazoa; phylum Chordata; class Actinopteri; order Galaxiiformes; family Galaxiidae; genus Galaxias; species Galaxias olidus. Next base: position 72,704 of record JAPMUY010008176.1, read on the forward strand.
GTCTCCCCCTCCTATAACACTGTTACACTGTCTCACCCTCCTATAACACTGTTACACTGTCTCACCCTCCTATAACACTGTTACACTGTCTCACCTTCCAATAACACTGGTACACTGTCTCACCCTCCAATAACACTGTTACACTGTCTCACCCTCCAATAACACAGTTACACTGTCTCACCCTCCTATAATACTGGTACACTGTCTCACCCTCCAATAACACTGTCTCACCCTCCAATAACACAGTTACACTGTCTCACCCTCCTATAATACTGGTACACTGTCTCACCCTCCAATAACACTGTCTCACCCTCCTATAACACTGTTACACTGTCTCACCCTCCAATAACACAGTTACACTGTCTCACCCTCCTATAATACTGGTACACTGTCTCACCCTCCAATAACACTGTCTCACCCTCCTATAACACTGGTACAATGTCACACCCTCCTTTAACACTGTCACCCTCCAATAACACTGTTACACTGTCTCACCCTCCTTAAACACTGTTACACTGTCTCACCCGCCAATAAAACTGTTACACTGTCTCCCCCTCCTATAACACTGTTACACTGTCTCACCCTCCATTAACACTGTCACACCTGAAAAAAAATGTAAACTAAAATCGACAGTGCTCTATGTTTTACTTCTGCAAAGCAGCAAGCCATGGGTGACTGCAGTCAGAGCAAAGCGGCGATCCAATAGGAACATTTGAGAGAGATGTATTCGAATGTTAATTATGAAACTGGGGAAATGGCTGTAAATAGTCATGTTTCAAAGAAGTACAAAGATGAAATCATGTCTGACCCGTGCGGTACTCATCTTGATCATGATCACACAAAGGTTTTTGGAAAGTTGGCAGCCCTGGCAAGAATCAAATTAGATATAGGCCTATAATATAACCAAATAAAAACAAACTTGCTCATCGGGCTATACACAAATGAATAAATACTAGGCAGACCGTAGCCTATGCCAACATCTTTGCTAGCCTAGTTGTAAGCCTGTCACATGGTCAAACTCCCAGTTTCAGTTCTGATAATGGTTACATGAGAGCAGAGGCACAACACTATGCTAAGGTTAAATGTGCATGTCAAATAATAATAATAATATATGATGCTAATGCATAACGAATAATGTTGGAAAAGACCTACTACTGTATTTGTATGTGCAATTTGGGTAAAAAAAAAAACGCAACCTTCGAATTCTGATTTGGAAATCGATTTCCATGGAAACAATTGAAGCTTTGAAGCGTCGAAGCATTCGGGTCAGCCCTAGTATGAGTTAGTGGTGACCACAGATATAACAGTTTGGGTTAGTGGTGACCACAGATATAACAGACAACCTTGCAGTAAATACACACACACATTCTCCCCTTTTCTCTGTGGAAATGGTCCATCCTTTGCCCTGTAATTTCTGACACAAATAAATCATCATTCTGGCAGCTGAGACCTCACTATGGTGCTGATAGAGTGTGTGTGTGTTTGTGTGTTTGTGTGTGTGTGTGTGTGTGTGTGTGTGTGTGTGTGTGTGTGTGTGTGTGTGTTTGTGTGTGTGTGGTGCGTGTGAGAGGCAGAGTGGGGAAGGTAGGGCTGGATAGGAAGAGGGAGAGCAGCAGAGGGAGAGCAGAGTGGTGTGCAGCAGAGGGAGAGCAGCAGAGGGGGGCTGAGTGACATGGACATCGTCCTTGCTCCCTATAACACTGCTGAATAATGGACCTCCACTGACCAACCGTTACCCACAGAGACCCTCCACAGACTGACCCTAGTATGGAGAGACCCTCCACAGACTGACCCTAGTATGGAGAGACCCTCCACAGACTGACCCTAGTATGGAGAGACCCTCCACAGACTGACCCTAATATGGAGAGACCCTCCACAGACTGACTCTAGTATGGAGAGACCCTCCACAGACTGACCCTAGTATGGAGAGACCCTCCACAGACTGACCCTAGTATGGAGAGACCCTCCACAGACTGACCCTAATATGGAGAGACCCTCCACAGACTGACCCTAATATGGAGAGACCCTCCACAGACGGACCCTAGTATGGAGAGACCCTCCACAGACTGACCCTAGTATGGAGAGAGACCCTCCACAGACTGACCCTAATATGGAGAGACCCTCCACAGACTGACCCTAATATGGAGAGACCCTCCACAGACTGACCCTAATATGGAGAGACCCTCCACAGACTGACCCTAATATGGAGAGACCCTCCACAGACTGACCCTAATATGGAGAGACCCTCCACAGACTGACCCTAGTATGGAGAGACCCTCCACAGACTGACCCTAATATGGAGAGACCCTCCACAGACTGACCCTAATATGGAGAGACCCTCCACAGACTGACCCTAATATGGAGAGACCCTCCACAGACTGACCCTAATATGGAGAGACCCTCCACAGACTGACCCTAATATGGAGAGACCCTCCACAGACTGACCCTAATCCAGAGCGACCTCCCTGTCAATGCGTTTTAAACACTGTTCCTTTTCAATAGCAGTAGCTGCACATTCTGTTTCTGCTGTACAAAATATTCTCCGTATGTATGCACAGTAATTATGTATCTATAATCGTGTGTGTGTGTGTGTGTGTGTGTGTGTGTGTGTGTGTGTGTGTGTGTGTGTGTGTGTGTGTGTGTGTGTGTGTGTGTGTGTGTGTGTGTGTTCGTTCGTTCGTTCGTTCGTTCGTTCAGGATCCGCGTGGCGGGCATCAAGGGCCTCCAGGGGGTGGTGAGAAAGACTGTGAACGACGAGCTGCAGGCCATCATCTGGGAGCCCCAGCACATGGACAAGCTCATCCCCTCTATGCTGTTCAACATGCAGGACGCTGAGGACCTGGACAGGTAAACACACACAGAGGGAGGATGGTCACTACTGTCCAGTCTCTGCTGCCTCTCCCACAGCCTCACAGGCTCGCCTCCACGTGTTCTATGGCAGGATTAGATGGTCAACAAAGACAGAGGGAATAACATACAGACAGCAGCAGGTTGTCAGGTAAACAACACCTTTATGTTTTCTTAACCCAGTGAGGGTGGACAGCAGAGAGGGAGCTAAAAAGAGAGGGAGGGATTGGGGGAGTGAGAGTGAGGGAGGGGATTGAGGGAGTGAGGGAGGGATTGGGGGAGTGAGTGAGCTAGGGATGGAGTGAGGGAGGGATTGAGGGAGTGAGAGAGGGGGAAGGATGGAGAGAGGGGGACCATGGTGGAGGAGCAGTGTGTCAGCCTATCAGAGCTGTCTGAGGGCTGGGGGGCCCACAGGGTGTGAGGGGAGTGCTAAGCAGCGGGCTCTGCCCTGGAATACTAAAGAGCACATCGATCGCTGCTCTCAGCACTACAGGGGGGATCCATCTGCCGGCCAGTGGCACGTCTGCTCCTACGTGCCTGGCTAAAAGGTGCAATCATTTTGCTGCTCTTACACTGTTCCTCCAAGAAGGTTATCCACGAGGTTCCTGCTGCATTGTTTCTTATTGGTTAATGTGTGTCAGTGCACTAGACGACAGGAAGGACCATAGTTTCTTATTGGTTAATGTGTGTCAGTGTACTAGACTACAGGAAGGACCAGTTTCTTATTGGTTAATGTGGCACAGTGTACTAGACTAGAGGAAGGACCATAGTTTCTTATTGGTTAATGTGTTTGTCAGTGCACTAGACTAGAGGAAGGACCATAGTTTCTTATTGGTTAATGTGTGTCAGTGCACTAGACGACAGGAAGGACCATAGTTTCTTATTGGTTAATGTGTGTCAGTGCACTAGACTAGAGGAAGGACCATAGTTTCTTATTGGTTAATGTGTTTGTCAGTGCACTAGACTAGAGGAAGGACCATAGTTTCTTATTGGTTAATGTGTGTCAGAGCACTAGAATATAGGAAGGACCATAGTTTCCTATTGGTTAATGTGTGTCAGTGCACTAGACTAGAGGAAGGACCATAGTTTGGTATTGGTTAATGTGTGTCAGTGCACTAGACTAGAGGAAGGACCGTGGCAGTGGGAGCTGAATACAGGTGGAGGTGTGTCTGTAGGGGGATAATGACCACCACGTCACCATGAGGTGGATGGAGAATAAACATTAGCATTAGGATAGTGCTCTGGATGGAGAATAAACATTAGCATTAGGATAGTGCTCTGGATGGAGAATAAACATTAGCATTAGGATAGTGCTCTGGATGGAGAATAAACATTAGCATTAGGATAGTGCTCTGGATGGAGAATAAACATTAGCATTAGGATAGTGCTCTGGATGGAGAATAAACATTAGCATTAGGATAGTGCTCTGGATGGAGAAAAAACGAAAGGGATAGGTAATGTCCCTGTATACTGTAAATGGCCTGGTGTTCAGGTCCTTACTATGACACCATGTAAATGGCCTGGTGTTCAGGTCCTTACTATGTCACCATGTAAATGGCCTGGTGTTCAGCTCCTTACTATGTCACCATGTAAATGGCCTGGTGTTCAGGTCCTTGCTATGACACCATGTAAATGGCCTGGTGTTCAGCTCCTTTCTATGACACCATGTAAATGGCCTGGTGTTCAGGCCCTTACTATATAACCCTGTTAAATGGAACCTAACAAAGATATAAATCACTTTCCCAAAAAGACCCAGTAAGGACTTCACTCATGTTAGTGCTCTGGTTCCACCACTGGGAAAAGCTTCCTACCTCAGTGGTCTAGGGAAAGCTTCCTACCTCAGTGGTCTAGGGAAAAGCTTCCTACCTCAGTGGTCTGGGGAAAGCTTCCTACCTCAGTGGTCTGGGGAAAGCTTCCTACCTCAGTGGTCTAGGCAAAGCTGCCTAATGTTGAATGAAGAATGCCCAAATGTTGTGTGTATTTGGTATTTTAACAGTTTAGCACACACTTTATGATTAGATTTATTCAAACAGTAGTGGAAAATGTTCTCCTATAGTTATGCAATAAGGGTGTCTATGATAAATACATATCCTCTTTTAGGTGCATTAATTACTCTGTTTTGTGATATTATAACATGTCATTATTATGAAGTAAGATAAAGTTCATCCAAATGGGACGAGCTTGAACAGTAGCTTGTAGCATGTGCTTGAACATGTTGATGACCTTTTGACCTGTCCGTCAAGGTGGCTTCATCACCGGGTTCAGACTGCCTACTAATAGGCAAACCAGGTCATCTGAACACACGCTCACATGATATTATTCAAGACCAATAATAATTGGAGCTGAGAACTTAAACGGCTTGTATTGAATATTTACATTTATGGTGGCTGTGCGAATGAGGCTTTATGTCTGGTCAATCTTTCCATAATTACATTTAACATCTGGACAAAACATGCCAACATTTTAAAGTCATATCATAAAGTGTAGTAGTCACTATTGTCATCAAACGTAGTACAGGAAATAGCAGATGCTTATGATAGAATTAATCATAAATGTTAGCATTTTAATATTCAAAGGTTTGATTGTATGTATGTATATTGCTGTTTAACATAAACCATGTTCATTTTAAATGCAACAGCTTTCATGCTTTTTTAAATGTATTCCTGATTTGCCAACACACACACACACACACACACACACATACACACACACACACACACACACACACACACACACACACACACACACAGAGCCCCCCCCCTCTCTCTCCCTCTCTCCCTCCCACCAGATGTGACCCTGGTTCTGAGTGACTTTTGGCTGATTTGGCTCCGTCTTATTGTGATGGTTTTCCTGATTGACCTTTTGTCACCTTTCACCTTCACCTTCCGTTCCTCCTCTTTGCTCAGATGATTGGGTTTTTCTCAACCCACATTCCTGACTTCCTCCTCTTTCTGTCTTCCCTGGTTCTTACCTTGGCCCCTGTCTATGCATGGCACCCTCACATCTAGCTCTTCTTCCTCTGAAATCCAAAGCAGCACACAGCCCACTGTAGTCTCACTGCAGACCCACTGCTCTACCACACAACTGACTGTCTGTACCCACAGTGTTTCTGTAGTAGGAGTAGAGGTGTGTGTGTGTGTGTGTGTGTGTGTGTGTGTGTGTGTCCTCACAGTGTTTCTTTAGTAGGAGTAGAGGTGTGTGTGTGTGTACGTGTCTGTAGTAGGAGTAGAGGTGTGTGTGTGTGTGTGTGTGTGTGTGTGTGTGTGTGTCCTCACAGTGTTTCTGTAGTAGGAGTAGAGGTGTGTGTGTGTGTGTCTATAGTAGGAATAGTGGTGTGTTTGTGTGTGTGTGTGTGTGTGTGTGTGTGTGTGTGTCCTCACAGTGTTTCTGTAGTAGGAGTAGAGGTGTGTGTGTGTGTGTGTCTGTAGTAGGAGTAGAGGTGTGTGTGTGTGTGTGTGTGTGTGTGTGTGTGTGTGTGTGTGTGTGTGTGTGTGTCTGTAGTAGAAGTAGAGGTGTGTGTGTGTGTGTGTGTGTGTGTCCTCACAGTGTTTCTGTAGTAGGAGTAGAGGTGTGTGTGTGTGTGTGTGTGTGTGTGTGTGTGTGTCTGTAGTAGGAGTAGTGGTGTGTGTGTGTGTGTGTGTGTGTGTGTGTGTGTGTGTGTGTGTGTGTGTCCTCACCCTCCTTGGTGAGACCTTTCTCTGTGTGTGTGTGTGTGTGTGTCCTCACAGTGTTTCTGTAGTAGAAGTGTGTGTGTGTGTGTGTGTGTGTGTGTGTGTGTGTGTGTGTGTGTGTGTGTGTGTGTGTGTGTGTGTGTGTGTGTGTGTGTGTGTGTGTGTGTGTGTGTGTTCTCTCCTCAGTGGTATAGTGACTGTGTGTGTGTGTGTGTGTGTGTGTGTGTGTGTGTGTCCTCAGAGCGGGCCGCCCCAGCACCCCGTCAGGCTCGGCCCAGGACAGTGAGGAGGAGAACCCCGCGGCGCTGGCAGAGAGCTGCTTCAGGGAGCTGCTGGGGAGAGCTGCCTACGGCAACATGAACAACGCCGTGCGCCCCATCCTGGTGTGAGTACTAGAGGCTTCACAGACTAGTCCACTGTCAAAGCCACTAGTCGGAGACTCATCGCTCATTTGTGGCTTGAGCACAGTGGGCCTCATTCACCCACACGTTTATTCTTATATTTGATCTTAAGACATTTCCTAAGAGAAGTCAACGTCGGATTCACGACGTGGTCTTAAACCGGAGAATTGTTTGCTCCAGCACTTTAAAAAAAAAATATATATATATTTTCAACTATCACTACAACCACAAAGATGCAAGCGAACCTTCTTTGAAAAGTATTGTTAGCCGACAGAAATGTATTAATACACAGCCATTAAGTTATTATGTATGTTTTTCTATCGCCTCACTGTTTGCTATCCAGGTTGTGTCTGCTTTCCTTTATTCACGCGAGTTTAGTCGCAGAACAGGGACTCGGGTCGTGATGGGGTCGGTAATTAAGATACATTCAGTTTGTGCCATAGATTTGACCCACAAGTTGGCCGGGCCAGTCTGGGTTGGGCTTGAATGATTTTGGTCCGTTGAGAACTCGCTGTACCAGCAATGATGTAAATGTTAGAAACATATTATAGTTTAAATCCAATAATATTTTAAAGATATATTAATATTACAACTGTAGAATGTAACGAAACGTATGAACAAATTATTTCGAACAAACATTCTGCCCTCAAATGTGCGTAAAAACATTGGTGAATGTCATAATCTTTGTGAAAACCTGCGTACGTGGGTTTTATGAAGAAAACTGTTCTTAAGAATGGTTGGTGAATGAGGCCTAGTGAGGTAATAAAGCAGTGGCAATGCATTACAGGAGATCTGCAGCTGGGGGCGCTGTAGGTAGTTGTTTACATTAGTTGTCATGGTGACTTTGACACTGGTGTGAGTAGCTAAAACTTGTAAAAGTCATATGCAACAAGAGCAGGAACAAAACTGTAGGTCCCAAATCAAAAGTACAGAAGTGTTTCAACTGTCAGTACTAGACAATGAGGTCAGCTGCAATATAATATGTAAGGCTACCCTAAAGTACAACAACAGTACCAGAGCTTTGCATAGATATAAAAAGAGACACCCGCTTTTGGCTAGCTCTGCTAGCACTAGCAGCGGCAACGTTAACGAGAAGCGCCAACAGAGTGAAACTGATATATAAAGAGAAAGAATGGTTGGTGAATTGTGTTTGTGTTTGGCTCAAACAGAACAGAACAGCAGCGCAGATCTTACCCACCATAATAATGAATGCCATAACTAACACACACACACACACACACACACACACACACACACACACACACACACACACACACACAGAGGCACTGGAACCTAGATGGGTTGGACCTACAGCACCAGTCACAGTATCGCTTTGACTGGGAATGAACAACTACCTCTAGACCTCCTTCTCATGGTTTGGTTACGCTGGCTCAGCCAGTCAGTGTGCGAGTGGGCGGCCCGCAGCCTGAATGAGACAGACCAAGCTGTGGACACACACACACACACACAGCATCAGACTGACTGTGGTCACACACACACACACACTAACCCCCCCCCTATAGGAGCACTGTGACTGCAGTGGGCCACTAGCCTTGTTGTGACATTACATTTTCACACTCCAACGACATGGAGTCAACCCACTGCTCCTAGAGGCGGAACTACTCTCTACTGCTCTACTTACATTAGACTGGATCTCTACTGCTCTACCTACTATAGACTGAATCTCTACTGCTCTACCTACTGTAGACTGGATCTCTACTGCTCTACCTACTGTAGACTGTATCTCTACTGCTCTACTTACTGTAGACTGTATCTCTACTGCTCTACCTATTGTAGACTGGAACTCTACTGCTCTACCTACTGTAGACTGGATCTCTACTGCTCTACCTACTGTAGACTGGAACTCTACCGCTCTACCTACTGTAGACTGGAACTCTACTGCTCTACCTACTGTAGACTGGATCTCTACTGCTCTACCTACTGTAGACTGGAACTCTACTGCTCTACTGCTCTACCTACTGTAGACTGTATCTCTACTGCTCTACCTACTGTAGACTGAATCTCTACTGCTCTACCTACTATACACTGGATCTCTACTGCTCTACCTACTGTAGACTGTATCTCTACTGCTCTACCTACTGTAGACTGGATCTCTACTGCTCTACCTACTGTAGACTGGATCTCTACTGCTCTACCTACTGTAGACTGGATCTCTACTGCTCTACCTACTATACACTGGATCTCTACTGCTCTACCTACTGTAGACTGGATCTCTGTACTATACCTACTGTAAACTGGATCTCTGTACTCTACGTACTGTAGACTGGATCTCTGTACTGCTGAACCTACTGTAGACTGGATCTCTGTACTAGACTATAGCTGAGGTACTCTAAACAGATGTTCTGTCTTATAGTGTTGTATACGTGAGGAACAAAAAAAGAAAGAGCATACATGGTATCAGGTAAATGGTGTCGTTATTACATATTCATTATACTGCCATTGTTCTGTTTGAATGGACCTAAAGTATTGACAACTTGATGAACCACAGGTGCAGTATTGTCTTTAGATTTATTATAGGGCAGTCAAAGCTAACGCGTTAACGCACTGTGGCAAGCCTCGCTGTGCAGGGAAGGGTTTTGGGGTGGACTGAGGAATACCAGGAGAGCAGGGGTAAGGTGAACACTTGATCAATGATATAAACGGAGGGGAAAAGGGAAGGGGGGTAATAATACAACAGAACTTCTTCCCGGACCGGGGTCTTCAATTGAGCGGCGAGGCGCTGACCTCCTCCTGGGTGAAAGAGAGGCAGAGAGGTAAATCAGGGGGTTAATTCAGTCGAGGGTGTGAGGGGCCAACCTGTCCTGGTTCCTTTGTTCTGGGGTTCCCTTCTCCTGGGCTTGTGACTTGGTCTCCTTTAATTCTTGGCTTGGTGTGTGCTCCTCGCTGTGTCCTCAGCCTCTGGAGTTCTCCTCCCTCTGGTAGCCAGCACCTAAAGCTTAAATGGATTGAGCTTAATTGATTACAGGTGGGGGGAGTGGCCAGGACCTAAGAAGGTGCAGGGGAATGTAGTGGCCTTCAATTATCTCTCCCAGCCTCAGCCTTCCCTTAAAGGGCCGGCACCCCCCTTTTCCCTCTTCTGTGGGGAACCTGCCATAGGCTGGGGCACCACAGCACATTTTTAACGCGCCACAACTTTTTCAATGCAATTAAGGCAGTTGTAAATTGCACAATAACAAGCAATGGATAAAGAAAATAATTTTTTTTAATTGCAAGCTAAGCTACCAACTCTTCCAGATGGGTCTGTTGACAAGATCAAAGTTATTTACAGTTACTGTCAAAGCACACGGCTAATGCAGACAGCCCCGAAACATCTCGCTTGCAAGCCTTTATATTTCCATATGTGAGGTTGGACACCATTACATATTGTTTTTTTTTCAGAAGTGTGAGTGATCTTTGATACTGAAGTAAAGAAATATTTAGCTGACCAATGCACCTGTTCTACAAGGAACGCAGTGTAGTGTACTGTTTTGCGTTAGTGCTTAAATAAAGTTTGGACACACTACATTGTGTGATACTTAGTCATACGCATGACTAATTGATGTCAAATTTACCAGGCTTGAGTTTACCATGTTATGATCTGAGCATATCTGAGCATTTGTTGTCTGACCCTATGTGTCGGCCCTGTGATAGACTGGCGACCTGTCCAGGGTGTACCCTGCCTCTCGCCCTGTGTCGGCTGGGATAGGCTCCAGCCCCCCCGCGACCCTGCATAGGATAAGCGGTATAGCTAATGGATGGATGGATGGATGGATGGATCTGAGCATATTTATTATGCTAAATACAGTGCCTGTGAGTGTTTCTGTATAAAAAATTTTGTGGATTATTGATTTTCAATAGTGAATACATTTGCATGAAGCTAGCATATTTTGTTCACTCCCATGTTGATTAGAGTATCAAAAACATGAAATAAAATGTTTGATACATTTTGAACAGATAAAAATGTGCTAGTGAAGTGAAGGAGTTCAAGTATCTCGGGGTCTTGTTCTCGAGTGAGGGGAAAATTGAACGAGAGATGGGCCGGAGAATTGGAGCAGCGGGTGCGGTGTTGCAGTCACTTTATCGCACCGTTGTGACGAAGAGAGAGCTGAGCCAGAAGGCAAAGCTCTCAATCTACCGGTCTATCTTCGTTCCTACTCTCACCTATGGTCATGAAGGGTGGGTCATGACCGAAAGAACGAGATCGCGGATACAAGCGGCGGAAATGAGTTTCCTCCGGAGGGTGGCTGGCATCTCCCTTAGGGATAGGGTGAGAAGTTCAGCCATTCGTGAGGGACTCGGAGTAGAGCCGCTGCATCTTTGCGTAGAAAGGAGCCCTTGAGGTGGTTCGGGCATCTAGTAAGGATGCCACCTGGCCGCCTCCCTAGGGAGGTGTTCCAGGCACGTCCAGCTGGGCGGAGGCCGCGGGGGCAGACCCTAGGACCAGGTGGAGGGATTATATCTCCACACTGGCCTGGGAACGCCTTGGAATCCCCCAGTCAGAGCTGGTTAATGTGGCCCGGGAAAGGGAAGTTTGGGATGCCCTGCTGGAACTGCTACCTCCGCGACCCGACCCCGGACAAAGCCAATGAAGATGATGATGATGATGATGATGAAAAATTTGCTAATTAACTATGGGCACCCGTGCAATTAATCGCAATTAAAAAAAATGTATCTTTTGACAACCCTAATTTATTATGTTAATTTGTACAAGCAATTTGGAATTAACAGCATATAATTTACTTACCGTGTGATAACCTGTGGAAGCACCGTCTAATTAAATACTAAGTGTTTCTAGATAAGTGTATAGTCAATAATGAAATAACATGGTGTATGTTTGAGTGGTCTTGTGTTTGCGTTGGCTTGCACTGTATGCCGACATGGACAAAACGTAATATATTAAGACTTCCCAATGGCAACATGGTCTTTTCAAATGAAAGGCAGCAGTCTCCTGCTGGTTGTAGTTCTACCTGTACAATAAACAGTGTCCTGCTCATTGTAGTTCTACCTGTACTATAAACAGTCCTGCTCGTTGTAGTTCTACCTGTACTATAAACAGTATCCTGCTCGTTGTAGTTCTACCTTTACTATAAACAATGTCCTGCTCGTTGTAGTTCTACCTATACTATAAACAGTGTCCTGCTCGTTGTAGTTCTACCTTTACTATAAACAGTGTCCTGCTCGTTGTAGTTCTACCTATACTATAAACAGTGTCCTGCTGGATGTAGTTCTACCTATACTACAAACAAGAATAATGGGAAGATCCTTACTTAGATACGTCTTACATCTGTGTGCAAGTCCCATATGTTCCCCAGGCCTCTAAAACAGTTTGAGATGTCTCTACACAATGCAAAACAAGCGCACAGAATCTATCATTTACTTACTACAAAAGATGACTGAATAAGAAAGCCATTCATTCACTAGGGATAAAAGTCTGAAAATTGTTACTTTTTCCCTGAGCATGATCTAGTTTCTACCTTCTGCATGTTAAGAGTTGATGGCAAAGCAAGTTTTCTTAAAGAGGCTTTAAACTCCATGAACTAAGCCAGACAGTTTTGTCACACAGAAAATACATTCTAAAACTGAAAGCAGGAGATGAAGCTGATTTGGTGGGCCTAGTTCCCCACTGTGACACACGGATGGAAGTGTTGCTGCACCCCCCCCCCCCCATCACAACACACACAGTCAGATCCAGAGGCGGCAGTGGTGCTATCTTCTAAGTCGGAAGCTCTAAAAATAGAAAGGATTGGGGTTTAGGGGGGATGGGAGAGCATGCTGGCTGGCTGGGGCAGCATTGACATCCCTCTGCCATCTTTAGGCAGCACTATCATAGTCCATACAGTAAAGACAGGGCTATCTATCATAGTCCATACAGTAAAGACAGGGCTATCTATCATAGTCCATACAGTAAAGACAGGGCCATCTTTAGGCAGCACTATCAGTCCATACAGTAAAGACAGGGCTATGCAGCACTATCATAGTCCATACAGTAAAGACAGGGCTATGCAGCACTATCATAGTCCATACAGTAAAGACAGGGCTATGCAGCACTATCATAGTCCATACAGTAAAGACAGGGCTATCTATCATAGTCCATACAGTAAAGACAGGGCTATCTATCATAGTCCATACAGTAAAGACAGGGCCATCTTTAGGCAGCTATCATAGTCCATACAGTAAAGACAGGGCTATGCAGCACTATCATAGTCCATACAGTAAAGACAGGGCTATGCAGCACTATCATAGTCCATACAGTAAAGACAGGGCTATGCAGCACTATCATAGTCCATACAGTAAAGACAGGGCCATCTTTAGGCAGCTATCATAGTCCATACAGTAAAGACAGGGCTATCTATCATAGTCCATACAGTAAAGACAGGGCCATCTTTAGGCAGCTATCATAGTCCATACAGTAAAGACAGGGCTATCTATCATAGTCCATACAGTAAAGACAGGGCTATCTATCATAGTCCATACAGTAAAGACAGGGCTATGCAGCACTATCATAGTCCATACAGTAAAGACAGGGCTATGCAGCACTATCATAGTCCATACAGTAAAGACAGGGCTATCTATCATAGTCCATACAGTAAAGACAGGGCTATCTATCATAGTCCATACAGTAAAGACAGGGCCATCTTTAGGCAGCTATCATAGTCCATACAGTAAAGACAGGGCTATCTATCATAGTCCATACAGTAAAGACAGGGCTATCTATCATAGTCCATACAGTAAAGACAGGGCTATCTATCATAGTCCATACAGTAAAGACAGGGCCATCTTTAGGCAGCTATCATAGTCCATACAGTNAANACAGGGCTATGCAGCACTATCATAGTCCATACAGTAAAGACAGGGCTATCTTTAGGCAGCTATCATAGTCCATACAGTAAAGACAGGGCTATGCAGCACTATCATAGTCCATACAGTAAAGACAGGGCTATGCAGCACTATCATAGTCCATACAGTAAAGACAGGGCTATCTTTAGGCAGCTATCATAGTCCATACAGTAAAGACAGGGCTATCTATCATAGTCCATACAGTAAAGACAGGGCTATGCAGCACTATCATAGTCCATACAGTAAAGACAGGGCCATCTTTAGGCAGCTATCATAGTCCATACAGTAAAGACAGGGCTATGCAGCACTATCATAGTCCATACAGTAAAGACAGGGCTATGCAGCACTATCATAGTCCATACAGTAAAGACAGGGCCATCTTTAGGCAGCTATCATAGTCCATACAGTAAAGACAGGGCTATGCAGCACTATCATAGTCCATACAGTAAAGACAGGGCCATCTATCATAGTCCATACAGTAAAGACAGGGCTATCTTTAGGCAGCTATCATAGTCCATACAGTAAAGACAGGGCTATCTATCATAGTCCATACAGTAAAGACAGGGCTATCTATCATAGTCCATACAGTAAAGACAGGGCTATCTATCATAGTCCATACAGTAAAGACAGGGCTATCTATCATAGTCCATACAGTAAAGACAGGGCTATCTTTAGGCAGCACTATCATAGTCCATACAGTAAAGACAGGGCTATCTTTAGGCAGCACTATCATAGTCCATACAGTACAGTCCTTCTCCTGACCCTAGCATACTGCTGGGAAGGAGCCTTTCGGTAAACGTCCACTACAGACAAAATCAGCAGCCTGGTGTTCACCTGAATTCTCACACACGTTGACTTACAGCTAGAAAACAATCAGATTGTCATTTCATCTGGGCTTGGCAAATGTATTTCTCTCAGGCCTCACCATATCTCAGGGGACTGGCACAGAGATAACAATGGCAGTGTTGCACCAACTGTATTTCATAACTTCATTACATAACCTTCTAGAAGTCCTATTCATCACAAATTGTCTCTGTGTATGTTCTATGATAATGTCATGGACTTCAGCCATTTATCTTTTCACAAAAGGTAATTGTACAGTAATTAACAGAAAGTTGCATCTTTATTTATTTTCTTTTTTTTAACTGTCACCATGGAGTGTTGATCTGCAGTCTTCATAAAGAGCGGTTTTACAGTGGAGTTTGTTCTGGCCAAAGATTTAAGTCACCTTTGTAGAGACGGAAAATGTGACTGCTATGAGTCCAAAATGCTTAGTTTGCCTTCTTCCTGTGGAGCTGGTGTAGCACAGCGTCACCAAGCCGTGATGCAGACAATATGCAACATATTAACTTCCAGTTTACAGGATGAGCCTCTTCATGCCATCGATCACTGGCTCAACATCAAAGTCAACCACACGTATATACGTCCCTTTAGTTTTCTACTTTGGTTAAGCTAGTTTGGCTGAATGTCATGATATTGATGAGTTGTTATCTCATAAGCATTTCTATAAGCTTTAGTTTGTTTTTCTGTCCCTTATCCTTGATGGTCGGAGCCTTCATGGCACTCTCTCTCTCTCTCCTGGTGCTCCCTCTTCTTCTCTCCAGGGTCTCTTGGCGGTCCACTGTGATTGTATTGTCTCTTTTATCTAACCAAGTGGGTTCCCAGGGCGCCAGAGGTAAACTGGGATAAAAGGCGTCCCTAATTAAAAGGGAAGAGGCACTGCTCTGAAGTGCTAATTCAGGGTTGGTCCATGCCTCCAGGCCAGCTATAGGTGGTGTTTCTCTGGGTATGGGACAGAGACAGAGGCCCACTTTGACCTCCAGGCCAGTTATAGGTGGTGTTTCTCTGGGTATGGGACAGAGAGAGAGGCCCACTTTGACCTACAGGCCAGTTATAGGTGGTGTTTCTCTGGGTATGGGACAGAGAGAGAGGCCCACTTTGACCTACAGGCCAGTTATAGGTGGTGTTTCTCTGGGTATGGGACAGAGAGAGAGGCCCACTTTGACCTCCAGGCCAGCTATAGGTGGTGTTTCTCTGGGTGCATGTCCTGAGTTTGCTATCGTTATATTGACAGGTCCTTATCTTAGGCAAAAGTACATAACCATTACCACAGAACGTCAGGGGGAAAAAAAAGAGGTGCAGACAAAATCCAATGGTAGGATTTAATAGTTAACAAGTCCATGCTTGGTTTTTGGATAAAAACAAATATATGTAATAATAGAACAAAATCAATGCGATCCGCCATCTTAGATATGTTTACTTACGGTGGTGCATTGTGCGACGCCCTTTGTAGATTATAGTGGTTCTACTCAAAACTGGTGGAAACCTGGGCTGGTTCGCTAGATGGCACCAAGGCTCCAGGAATCCTGAACAGAACCGGCTCAAGAACCAGACCTTATGTGGTGGCAAGACACTATGTATGGTACTGCTGCTAACTCTGTGTTCCCCTCTCCTCCTCAGACACCTGGATAACCACCGGCTCTGGGACCCTAACGAGTTTGCTGTGTCCTGCTTCCGGATCATCATGTACTCCATACAGGTAGGCAAAGGTGTGCAGTACGGTTACCATGTCTTAGTTTCTGTCTACAACCAAACTGACTAGAAAGAGAAGCAGCCTTTCTATTGAAGGGAAAGGATCATTCCCAGAGGAAGTGACCCGATCAGTGACATTGCCGTGGTAACACAACATGGTGACACCTCAGTGGCTGCTCCCCCTTTCACACGTAGAGATGGAGCTCGCTCAGTTTCCCTTACCTGCATAGAAACATTCAACATGAATTATATATCAGAAACTAAATACTGTACGTATATTATAAATAACTAAACAACCTTGCACAGACAAAAGCTATTGTCCACTCAAAGTCCCACCCATGAAAACAACAGCAAACAATGAGGCTAGAATACCTCATAATTATATAAAATAAATGCATTAAAGTGTACTACTCACATACACACCTACACAGCCATCAATACAATTCACAAACGCTAATAGTTTAAAGAAGAGTTACAGGACACTGCTTTCTCCACGCATATTGTCTTCCATCTTAATGCTAAATAGATTGACGGCCACCATTGTGTCGAGTCGGAGGCCATCCTGGAATGTACTTCAGTGGTGTTTGGTGTAATAAACAAAGGCTGTGTTGGTGAAGTACCTGGCTACCATAGCTACTGGCTACCATAGCTACTGGCTACATTAGCTACTGGCTACCATAGCTACTGGCTACCATAGCTACTGGCTACCATAGCTACTGGCCACCATAGCTACTGGCTACATTAGCTACTGGCTACCATAGCTACTGGCAATCTTAGCTACTGGCAATCTTAGCTACTGGCTACTATAGCTACTGGCTACATTAGCTACTGGCTACATTAGCTACTTTCTACCATAGCTACTGGCTACCATAGCTACTGGCTACATTAGCTACTGTCTACCATAGCTACTGGCTACCATGGCTACTGGCTATAATAGCTACTGGCTACCATAGCTACTGGCTATCATAGCTACTGTCTTCCATAGCTACGATACAATAACTACTGGCTA